>OX451219.1:46439480-46531063 GCA_949628195.1 Phasia obesa | reverse complement strand
TGGCAAATGCTTTGACGCGGTTCACTCGGGGAAAATAGGGGCACCAGATGCTAGGGTTCCTAGAACCTAAATCTGGAAGAAAAGGTCTGTGTTAAAACATACGGGTTCTCTTCGAGGCCCGACCAGTGCCCAAACGACTGGTACCACGGGAATCGGTAGCCCCACAGAGAGCCTATCCTCTCTGTGACCGCTTGTTGGTGAGGTCCCCTTCGCGGGTACACGTGGTGGTTGTGGTTTAAGATCGATTTATGTAGGTATGGTGCACGGTCGATCAAGTGTGCTGTTGCACTCTCAACAGGCGGAGATTGGATAGTCTCCAAACCCCTAAGCAAGAGGCTATAATATGGCTAGGCTTGCCTTGGATAAGGCTTGCCATATTATATAAATTGCTACTCATTGTGACTGTATCACACAAAAATTGCGATTGGTGGCAGTCGTAAAGTGTTGTTATACTACACAATGGGGGCGCTAGTCTACGCTTAAGTTTCACTCGGTGGTAAGACCACCGTGAGATTATGCCAACTAGGCAGGTACTCACGTTAATCTTGTTCCACAACTCACAAACAGTCAATTTAACTTCACGAATGTTATAAAAAAGTAATGCAAGAACTTGACCATTAAACGGTAACTGCGCCTGTTATTTGGCAATTTACGTCATCAACTAAGAAAACACATTTGTTTTTGCTTCTTAATTCCACTACCATCATTTAAATGTGAAACAAACAATACACTAATTGCGAGAATAATTAGGAACAAATGACAATGAATACGCACCGCTACTGCCGCGCAACATATATGAACATGATTCGGTGCAAGTCAGCACGGGTTAGCATACTCCAAAACTACAAACAAAACTAAGACCTATGCGTTATAAATTTAAAACTCTAAAAAATAAGAGACAGTATAATGTATGCGTTTGGACGGCAAACGATTTCGTAACAAATAATTTGAATAAAACAAAAACAATGTTTTGTACCAATTCTGCTCAAGAGAAAACATTTTGTGCCTAAAATAATTAACTAGTCGCTAAAATTTTACCAAGAGAAAAAGGAAAATTAATTAACCAGTTAGTTGCAATGGCGAATTCATTATTTTAACTGCTACTCAAGACGTTCAATTCCATATATAAATAACATTTTTTGACATATAGAATTTGATATTTCGGGGAAACGGCGGAATTTTATGAATTTGCCTTTTAAATTAGTTCGTCTAGAATTTATCTTTTCTTAATACGGTAAAATTTTACTCAGTCGTTTTTTTAAATTACATAGTCACAAAACTGTTACTAATCAACGCGATTAGCGTTTTATTATCAGATTAGTTAAAAATTATTGCTTTCAATAGAACTTGATTAATCACTTAACTACAAATACTATTATTATATTTGAATAAAGAACAATGCCCATTTATAAAGTTTAAACAGTTTTTTTATATGAACATGATAGAGTTTATATGTTACTCGTGAAAATTATATTGCGGTTGAATGGGTTAATATGTTGGTGCATAAAAGTGGTTTCGGTTAAATTTGTTGCGGGTTGCTACTTCTGTGAAATGAAATGTTATAAAATTGAAATAGATGCATCTGTGACCCGTTTGACATATTTGATGGGTATTATTTCGTAAATGAACAAATAGCCACATATAAAGGTGTTTACTTACACATTCATTTATGTTTCTATACATACATTTGAATGAAGCAAATATGTGTATGTGGTATAACCAAATGTGTGTATGTGGTATAACCACATACACATATTTTCGTTAATCAAACCACAGAGACGTTGCGACGGTTGTAACAACAATTCTAGGAATCAGATGTATGCTTGCTCCACAAACATAGCTGCCAGTTTTTTAGAGGTAATATCATCACATTTTTGGGAAAAAATCGTCATTACACGCCAAACGCTGTTTTACCAATAAAACATTTTGTATTAAAGGTAAAACATATCAAAAAACTCTTAAATTAACAATTTTTAGTAACAAAACAGATTTTTTTTAATACAGAGATCTTTCTTACTTTAGTCTTATTTGTATTTACCTAAATAGTCTTTTCACATATGCTGAAGAATGTGGTAAAACAATGATTTTTGTAACTTAGTCAAAATGGGGAACTAAAGACTAGAATCCTTCATTGGCAACTCTCATATTTTTTTGTTAATAATGCAATAAGTTTATGTTTTTATATATTTTTTAGGTGTAATAATTTTAATTGCCTGGATTTAGTTTTTAATTTTTTTTTTATTTTTTATAATTATAGATAACCAACTTTCTTCTTCATTAATAATATTAAATAGATTAATTTGGACGAGAACTTTGAATTTATTTTCAAAATCAAGTTTTGATAATATCGGATCACATAGCTCTATATAAAAATTAACACCATTATAAATAACTAGCTGTGAGGTACTCAGCAACAAAGGCTTTATATAAAATTCTAAAATTTCAAAAATAAAAAATGCTTTTACGTTTGCATTAAATCGGTAAATTTGCGTACATCCAATACTTTTTCTCTATATTTGATCCGAGATACTAAGGTACCTCCTCACAAAATTTTATTTAACTTCATCCAGTAGTTTATACGTGATGCGTACACAGATAGACAGACAGATATACGGACAGGCAAATATTCGGAAAATTGTTGTTTTTTATTCCATTTACGGCTGCCAGAATTAACGATTAATCGTCATTTTGACGTTTTCATTCCAAAAAATATGAACAATTTTTAAAAGTGACCATTTTTTACAATGCCAAGAGTGTTTTAAAATAATAAGTTTTTTGTTCTTGGTTTAAACGATTTAAAAAATTGTGGTAATTTTAATCAATAAAATAGCCAGCTTAAAGCGGCTTACTGTTCGCTTTCTAATACTATACGTACGATTCTATAAAGACGTTTGAAAGTATTAATAACTCCCAAACACTTTATCAACAGAATTTATGATATCCTTCAAATTCAATAGCAATTTTATACATTTAAAATTTAATTTAATGTAGTAAAAACATATACAATATCAGACGACATTGTACAATGTAGTCATATTAGGGTCATTTCTATTCTTGTATGCGACAATTTTATTTTTTCGACAAAAGATGTCACAAAATTGCAAATTCATTTACATGCCAAATGTTTTGAAGAAATATTTAATTTTTTTTTTTAGTTAGTTTAGTTATTTTATAGGAGTAAAATATATATTTCTACATCAATTTCAGAGCTTACGAAGTAGCTGTCGTCTTCAATATTATTAAGCAGCTGACTGCATTGCGACAATTGAGACAACGGAATATGTAGCCGCTGTAGTCTATGTGTTAAAGCATAAGAAAATGTTTTGATTTCAGTATACATCAACCCCCATATTTATAAAAAATAAAATATATTTGAAATTTATTTTAGAACAAATTTTTCATACAAATCTTGTAAATATGTATATCTAAGTCAACTTTAAACATTACTTCTTATCAAAAATCATGAGCTTTTTACCAAAAAAATATAAACAAAAAATATTTAAATATATTTATTTTAGTTGTCCGATTTTATGACGATTTTTTGAAGCTGAAAAGGCGTTTTTTTATATTTTTATCGGGAATTTTACGATTTTTTCTTAACTTGACCTGGCAGCCCTGATTCCATTGCGATTATTAACTGTACCAACAACAAAATTTTCAACAGTTGCAGTTTTATTATGTGTGTAGATATCATATTTTTCCTAAATAAATGTCTTCAAAATCTAAAAAATTGCTTTTGTTTTTATAATCAAGTTTTCAGTTTTAAGCAAACTAGTTTTAAAAAGTTGCTTATTACAATTTTCAAAAACTTTTGCATTTCGTTATGAAATATTTTATTTATGTTGTTAATAATTCTTAACAAGGCGAATATATACAGGTGATTGCAGGGCTACAACAAGTAAAACAATAAAAAATGCAACAGGCAATTTGTTTTTACAAAATATATGCCACTTGTCAAAAACATTTGTAGAAATAAAACAAAAATATTAAATAATAAGAACATTCAAAAATATAAAAATATTAAATATTAAAATGCATTTTATTTATTGAATTTATATAACTCAAAATCAACTTAGCGGTGTCATTTGATGCAAATGAAAAAAAATCTATAGTATCTTTAATGGTTCGTACATCTCTTGAATCCTGACAATAACAGCTTCTTGGAATTACTAATGCGTGTGACAACATTTTTTGGTTTTATTTCTAAAATTTATTTCTTAAAATATTATCAAATTGGTTGCACCTCCTTTTCAAAGTTTCTACCGATGATGGAAGTTTCAGACAAGCGTAAAAAGAACACAATGACAAAGAATGACAGACAAATTTTATTATTAACAAGTCATTGTTGTCATTTTTAAGAGCAATGCTAAGTTCAAGGTTATTTTAACGGGTATAAAGGGTATAAAGCGTCCCATCGTCACCATGTCATTTTTAGGACCCAAAATCGTCAAAATGACGATAAATCGTCAAATCTGGCAGCTATGTGTACAACGTCATTTAGCAACCAAACTCTCTCAAAGTAAGATGGCGTTCAATGTTATCGCGTATGCTATAATAATTGACGTCGTCCGCAAATAATACTTAAACGGCATTTAGATGGTCAAACGCGGACTGTGAGCGCCGCTGGATGGCATGCCATTAAACTCGTGTAAATTCGTGTAAATTCGTGTTAACCGGCCGCGCTTGATGAAAATAAAAATTTTTTGATATTTTGTGTTTGCCATCAGGCCATAAAACTAGTCTAAACGCGTATTTGTCAAACACAGTGTAAATTTCATTTGTAGTTTTGTAAGCGAGCAGTAAAGATGTCTTGGCTGCATGTGTGTTGGTTTTTATGTATGGTATTGCATGTAAAGGGTTTATTTTGGATGGCAATCATTAAAGTTTTTTTTATGAAATATTTCATTTATGTACATATGTATGGATATGGACAAATTATGGCGTAATTTTGTCCAACAATTCTCTGCAATATCCATTCTTAAAAAATTGTTATAATCGTCAGGTGCCGTTATTTGCAATTCTTTCAATAATTTTGTGTGGGATAGTTTTTGTCTTTTAGCAAACCATTTTTTGTCCAAATTCGTTTCTTTCTTTTTTCTGATTGTCGTCTTGCAATAAGTGATCTGTACTTATTTTACGTTATTTTTTATCTTATTAATTTGTTTGTCACTGTATTATTTAAAATTATGAAACATACAATGTACTTATATTATGTTAACTTAAATTAAAACTGCAACGCATGCATTGTTTCTAAATAAAAACTAAAAAATGCATACATTTAAATCAGTTCAAGTAATAAAATTCCATTTTCATTAACTTGCGCTTTTAATTTAGGTCAACTTCTTAACTATTTTTGATGATAAGTTTATATTTATTAATTAGGTAATTTTAAATATTTTATAAAAGATGAATAATAACACAAATAACGAGTGATTTTTTAAGAGCTTGAGAACTTTTTTTAAAAAAAAACGCATAAAATTTGCAAAATCTCATCGGTTCTTTATTTGAAACGTTAGATTGGTCCATGACATTTACTTTTTGAAGATAATTTCATTTAAATGTTGACCGCGGCTGCGTCTTAGGTGGTCCATTCGGAAAGTCCAATTTTGGGCAACTTTTTCGAGCATTTCGGCCGAAATAGCCCGAATTTCTTCGGAAATGTTGTCTTCCAAAGCTGGAATAGTTGCTGGCTTATTTCTGTAGACTTTAGACTTGACGTAGCCCCACAAAAAATAGTCTAAAGGCGTCAAATCGCATGATCTTGGTGGCCAACTTACCGGTCCATTTCTTGAGATGAATTGTTCTCCGAAGTTTTCCCTCAAAATGGCCATAGAATCGCGAGCTGTGTGGCATGTAGCGCCATCTTGTTGAAACCACATGTCAACCAAGTTCAGTTGTTCCATTTTTGGCAACAAAAAGTTTGTTAGCATCGAACGATAGCGATCGCCATTCACCGTAACGTTGCGTCCAACAGCATCTTTGAAAAAACACGGTCCAACGATTCCACCAGCGTACAAACCACACCAAACAGTGCATTTTTCGGGATGCATGGGCAGTTCTTGAACGGCTTCTGGTTGCTCTTCACTCCAAATGCGGCAATTTTGCTTATTTACGTAGCCATTCAACCAGAAATGAGCCTCATCGCTGAACAAAATTTGTCACATTTGAACATTTCGAACCGAACACTGATTTTGGTAATAAAATTCAATGATTTGCAAGCGTTGCTCGTTAGTAAGTCTATTCATGATGAAATGTCAAAGCATACTGAGCATCTTTCTCTTTGGCACCATGTCTGAAATCTCACGTGATCTGTCAAATACTAATGCATGAAAATCCTAACCTCAAAAAAATCACCCATTATAAATAAATTGTTATCTTTTCCAGTTATTCGGTTTCCAGTAAAATTTATGCAGATTTTAAATTGATTTTAAACAATCCCGTATGGTAATAGATTTTAAAATCAAAATGGTATTTAAACGAAAATTGCTGTGATAAACTTTTTATTTCCATTTTGTATCGTAAAAAACGGGTTTGTTAGTTTTTCTTTTATTTCTTATACATATATGTTTTTCTCTACATTCTTAGTTAATTTTTGAGTTTTATCTTCTAATGTGCATTTCAAATGCAAATATTCTAAGATTGGTTAAAGAAGGATTCTCAAAATTGAGCTAAATTCATCACATTGTTTAGTCATATAATTTCCATAAAAATTTAAATTTGTTAAAAATCAATATTCTATAAAATCTGTGCTTCATTTCAACATACCCTTGATTGTTTTTTAGTTCTAGTTTTAACTACACTATATTATTAATTTATTTTAGATTTTAGTTAATTCTAATCAAAAACTCCATAACTGTTTTGCTTAATACAATTATTATCTTGACTGTTTTTAATTTCACTCTTTATTAACGTAAGTAATTGAATTGATTTAAATGTTTATTTTCATTGAATTAACTTGTTGATTCATTCAATCAATCACAATGCTCAAATCAAAAAGATTTTATTTAATATACTTTTAATTGAAAAGTAGGGAAACTTTAATTAGAAAAAAAATTTCTAAATTTTACAATTTTGATAACACTGTCCAACAGCATTTTTGGAACAGAATAGCGACCCTATAATTCTGAAAGGGTATGTTGTGTAGCTAATTTTTGTGGAAAAAACTTATGGTCTAGCACGTCTAAGTTTTCTTTTACAGTGGACCAAAATTTTCATTTTTTGATCGAAGGGAGCATTATACTATATGAAAAAAATGCTGTAAGTTAATGTCTGAGAGAATTCTTATGGAGAGTTATATTGTGGAATTGTATGAGGATTATTTTTGTGGAATCTCTTAACCCTCTAATTGGTCTCTTTATGGGTCAATTTGACCCTTTTTTCGAGAAAATCAAAAAATATCAAAAAACTCCACAAGGGCCAAAGGTTGACCGTTTTGAAACAACCCGATTTGAAGAAAGTATCGAAAAAAACTGTCACCTGGAATTGATTCAAAATTACCTCAGATTTTATTGTAAAAGCTGAATGTTTCTATTTTAGTTATTTTTTATTTAAATTTTTCCTTATAAAATTATTGTAAATTTAAAAAATAAACAACTAATATAAATTTTGATATCAAGAACAAGCTGTTATCTATATAAAAACAAGTGTAACTAAGTCAACTGCAATCCAACTAAAACTAAACAATTTTAGTAAATATTACTTCTTAATAGCCCTTGATATTCATCTTCTAGAAGCTTTTTAGCTCCTTCGTCCAATAGGTAGATTTCAACATAGGTAGATTTCCCATTTTGTCGAATATAGGATATATATGGGTCAGAAGTGCACAAACACAAACTAATGATAAGGTCTTAATTAGTACAACATATAGACATTTTTCTTGTGTTATCCTCGCGAAAGAATCTGTACCCTTTGCTCCCATTTTCTTGCGCTTCTTTAGATAGATCTCCTATTGGTAGCATATTGTGTGGAATTACTTGTTCCCCACGGTAGAAAATTTTATGAATTGTTGATGGCATATATCTGCAAGAGCATTTATCGTTATAAATTATAGCTGTTTCATTTCCGTACTCTCCAAATTTTTTTTATTTATCTTCCTGTTACATGCAAGAACTTGTAAAATGATTTTAAATCGTCTTATTAATTCATGGTCTACACCCCTGATAGACGCAGTAGTTTCTGTATCGGCAAAAAATCTCCTTGCAGTGTTTCCATCTTTTGAGTTTCCTCCTCTTTGTTTTGGTTGATCAATTATAAGACCTAGCTGATGATATTTTTCTTGAACTTCTTTTTTTTTGCTTTAGTTTTTCTTAACGGACCCAATTCCAAATCATAACTTAATTTAAGAATATGCTCCATAAAACGTATTCTGGCATGAAGAGGGGACAATCCAAATTCCTACGCTTCCTTAAAACTATCGTCTTGTGGTGGGGGTTGATTTAATTGACATGATGTTTTTTGAAATATAATGCAGCTCGACGATGATTTTGGTTGAGTTAAAGCTTGTGCAACTTTTCCATCAATCATTGTGAGACACATTTTAAAATCTATTTCGTTGCCTCGGCTATCAAATTTAAATATTGAAGTTCTCTAATTTGATCTTTTATTTTTTTAACTTCCTCATTTATGACATCTTTTGTTTCCTTTGAAATGTAAATTTTATTGGTCTGCAATACATTGTTGAAGAGGGAGTTTCATGTATCCATACATTAATTTCTGTTGCCTTACTAGTTGATGGCTGTAATCCGGTATAATTTTTTGTCAAGCGCAATGGAACAAAATATCCCATAAATAAATTAGCATATGTCGAATTTTCGGCTTTGCATTGCTTGTACCGCTTTTGACCAAAAGATCCATCACATGCTCATAGAAATTAAAGTAATACCACAATTTCCAAGTTTTTTTTAATGATCCACATCAACCGTATTTAATAAGCGTTCAGCCGTAAGTTCAAGAAGATCTTGCAGTTTTATTTCTGCTGAACTTGAAGTGACACTAACCAGATCTCGATACTCTGGGAAAATCCCACAAACCTTTTTATTCGTTCGCTTACACAATTCATTATATTGATTTTTAGTCAATTTTAAATCCAAAAAACAGCGCGAACGCTTCTTCTAGAGTAAATTTCTTATCCTGAATTGGCTAGGAATGCTTTTTAAAATCCTCCTTGTGCGTCTTGGGCTCGATTCTACTATTTTCTCGATTATTTAAATTTTATTTTTCTTATTTTATGATGGTTGAATTCAGAAATGAATCCTTAATGATTTTTTGAGAAATTTCTTCATTGATATGCTCGAGCTTGCGTCTTCGAGATCTTTTACTACATTCTTCAATTTGTTTTGCTGTTCGACCCTTTTTTCCACTTTCTTTGGGGGCTGTAGATGAACTTTCAAAAATAAGTTCATTTGATAACCATTCCCGGTGACGTTTGTAACGAGTGATTTTTTAAGAGCTTGAGAACTTTTTTTTAAAAAAAAAACGCATAAAATTTGCAAAATCTCATCGGTTCTTTATTTGAAACGTTAGATTGGTCTATGACATTTACTTTTTGAAGATAATTTCATTTAAATGTTGACCGCGGCTGCGTCTAAGGTGGTCCATTCGGAAAGTCCAATTTTGGGCAACTTTTTCGAGCATTTCGGCCGGAATAGCCCGAATTTCTTCGGAAATGTTGTCTTCCAAAGCTGGAATAGTTGCTGGCTTATTTCTGTAGACTTTAGACTTGACGTAGCCCCACAAAAAATAGTCTAAAGGCGTCAAATCGCATGATCTTGGTGGCCAACTTACCGGTCCATTTCTTGAGATGAATTGTTCTCCGAAGTTTTCCCTCAAAATGGCCATAGAATCGCGAGCTGTGTGGCATGTAGCGCCATCTTGTTGAAACCACATGTCAACCAAGTTCAGTTGTTCCATTTTTGGCAACAAAAAGTTTGTTAGCATCGAACGATAGCGATCGCCATTCACCGTAACGTTGCGTCCAACAGCATCTTTGAAAAAATACGGTCCAATGATTCCACCAGCGTACAAACCACACCAAACAGTGCATTTTTCGGGATGCATGGGCAGTTCTTGAACGGCTTCTGGTTGCTCTTCACTCCAAATGCGGCAATTTTGCTTATTTACGTAGCCATTCAACCAGAAATGAGCCTCATCGCTGAACAAAATTTGTCACATTTGAACATTTCGAACCGAACACTGATTTTGGTAATAAAATTCAATGATTTGCAAGCGTTGCTCGTTAGTAAGTCTATTCATGATGAAATGTCAAAGCATACTGAGCATCTTTCTCTTTGGCACCATGTCTGAAATCTCACGTGATCTGTCAAATATTAATGCTTGAAAATCCTAACCTCAAAAAAATCACCCATTAAATGGCATTGATTCTAGAGTCTTCATACACAAATCACATCTCCTTATTTTATGGCACAGGAAAAATAAAATAGTGTAAATTCTGACGAAACGTTTGAATTTAATTCCACTAGATTTCCTATTTGTTCATTGGTGACCCCGACGTGATCTGTGTAGGAAGGCACGATCAATTTCAAATTAAACATATTGCGATTCGTGTAAGCGAACCAGCAGTTATCAGAATAAGCTTTCTGGCCTTGCGCATCCTTTTTTACCACCGTCATGTCTTCAGTGGAAGATGTGATTAGCCTACAGAGTATCTTGGGTGAACACATTCAGCAGATCATCCGGAACTTCAGGAAGGATTCTGCTGATAGAAAAAATAAGGTTTCCTATTTTGAGGAATGCCGTCGCCGCCTTTCTGACAAATGCAAAGAATTTAATGAGGTGGACGAAAAATTGCGTGTAATTGTTGACGACCATTCTAAAGTAGATAACTTCAAAAGCAATTATTTTGAGCAGATTCAGGCATTGGCGCAAGAACATATGGACCTATTTCAATCTTGGGAAAGAAAGAACTCAAAAACCCGCAGGCAACTCCACATGAACACTATGTGCAGGCATCAGCGGGGATTACACAAACACCTGGCAGCAAAGAATATGGATCAGAAGACGATCCTTCATACAGTTTAATTGGAAAGTTTAACGCTCGGATGTCAGAAATTGCAGAGCGATGAACCTCAACAGTTCTACAACATTAGAATTGAGACCATTAAAAAACTATGGAACCAAATAGAAGAACTATATGATAAAATATGGGAGCAATGCCATATGGTCTGGATCAAAATGCTTATGAAGACCTGAGTGGAATGTTCATTGATGGTTTGACAAAGTTACAGGTGATGTCATATCAAACACAAGTTCGGTAGGTCAACATACAGACATGGCAACATCATTGCCGCTGCCGAAGATCTCAATTCCCCAATTTGATGGGGATTATGCAAAATGGATGCAATTTTTTGACATGTTTCTCCATATGGTCCATCAACAACCGATACCTGATGTCCAAAAGATGTGGTATCTGAAATCCAATCTAACATTTAAAGCTTAAAAATTTGTAAGCCATATATCAACGACAGAGAGCAACTATGATTCAGCATGGACTATGTTGCAAGAACGATACAACAACAAATGGGTTCTTGTAACAACACTGGTCGAGAAAATCATAAACCAACCGTCATGCAGTTCAAATTCTGCTACCATTAAAAAATTGCACGACACAACACGTGAATGTCTTTTAGCACTAAATAACATTGGGATTGAGACAAAGGGCTAGAACCCTCTCCTTTTCCAAATATTGATTATAATATTGATCGAAGCATGCATATGAGTGTCGAGCAGTCTCTTAGCAAGCCGAAGTTGAAGACCTGTTATCTTTTCTGGAATTCCAGTTCCAAACTATCGAATCCATCACGTACAGGGAGAAATTGACACATACTTCAAATAAAATAGCAGCAACTATGATCAAGAGAGCAACTAGGTGCAATTTCTGTAAAAATGGAAATCATGTTTTATATCTCTGTGGAAAGTTCTTAAATTTATCAGCTATAGAAGGGTTAAAATTTGTACAATCACAAAAACTTTACTTCAACTGCTTCCAAAGAGACCACTCTTAAAAAGACTGTTCATCAGGCTTGTGTAGAAAATGTAGCAAGAAACATAACACATTGTTACATATTGAATCGAAACTAAGTCCACAAGTCAAGCAGACTTCAATTTCCCCCCCCGAACAACGCAGCGGTGACATCTGCTTCTGCAGACGCCTCATTATCAGAGAGGGATTGTGTAATACTTGCAACAACAAGAGTAAAAATAACAGTATCTAACGGTTTGATGGTGTAGGAAATGGAAAGAAACGAGTTACAAAGAGGGTAAATTTAAAGCTACAATCGAGAAACAATAAGTTTGAAAAAAACTTAGAAGCATTTGTCATCCCGACAATTATCCCCCCGCAACCATGTCAGCATATTAATATATAAATGGCAAATTCGAAACTTAGATTTAGCCGACCCATACTTCAACCTACCGGGGAGAGAAGACATTCTGTTGGGTGCTGAATATTATTTTAGTTTGATACAAAGAGACAAGATAGAATTGTCAAGCAATCTTCCAATCTTGTTAAACACATCACTTGGATGGATTATCAGTGGAAAATTATCTTCAAGTAAAGATGCAAATAACGCTGCACCTTGTGCAGTTTTCACCAATAATCCAGAAAATTTTGACGACGAGTTACTAAGTAACGTCATTGAACGGCTGTGGAAAATGGAAGACGATGGATCTACTGATAAGGGCTTTTCGAAAGATGAACACCAATGTGAATCACTATTTGTTCAAAATACCCAAAGAAACGATGAAGGGCTTTTGCTGGCAAGATTCCCTTCCGTGAAAATCCTTCTGTATTAGGTGATTCTAAGGCAACAGCCTACAAACGATTCCTTAGTCTTGAACGAAGATTAATGAAAGATCCCTTGACCAGAAATCAGTACATAAGTTTTATGAATGTCTATGAACAAGTGAAACACATGACAGAAATAGATATCAACTCAATACGAACTCGCAACTATTTTATTCCACATCACTGTGTTATAAAACCAGATAGCACCACCACTAAACTTCGTGCCGTTTTTGACGCTTCTGCTAAAACATCGTCCGGTTATTCACTTAATGACTTAATGTACACTGGTCCAATTGTTCAAAGTGATCTATTTTCGATACTCATTGCGTTTACCAAGATTTGTATTTACTACAGACATTAAAAAGATATACCGACAAATCTTGATTCATCCAGATGACAGGAGATACCAGTTTATCCTCTGGAGGAATAATCCTTCTGCTCCAATAAAATATTATCAGCTCAACACCGTCACATACGGCACACGAGCTGCTCCATATTTGGCAAAAAGATATCTTCGATAGATTGCTTTCCAGATTGCTAATCCAGCAGACATTCTCTCAAGAGGTTTGACAGCAAAGGCACTTTCAGATTGTCATTTATGGTTTTTAGGATCATTATTTTTACACGAAATGCAAGAATGCTGGCCTGCAGAGTTTCTTCGGCCACAGTTACAAATTACCTCTGATCTAGAAAGAAAGTAAGATTCAACGATTGTTTTATCAACTGTAAACAACTACAATTTTGTATAGAATATTGATCATAAAGGTTCATTTAAGAAGTTACAACGAATAATATCATATGTCCACCGCTTCGTTAAAAACACCTCTGAAAAATACTCACCGATGTCAAAACTGAATGCCTTAAGTACAAAAGAAATTGAGACATCACTAAGAATAATTGTACGTGCCATTCAAAGTTATGATTTTTCCAATGAAATCAAGCAATTAAATAAACAACAAGAAGTCGACAAAACAAGTCCAATTCTCAGTTTAACTCCATTATTGGTAAAGAAGCAACGGTATAATTAGCTAAAAATCTTCTTGTACGGAGCTTAAGTACAAGTTCATTGACTTATGAAGAATTGGTCACGGTTATCATTCTGGTCCATTAACACCTATGTCTAACGACCTCTCTGATATGTCTGCATTAACTCCAGGACATCTGCTGATCGGTGAAGCTCTCAGGTGGACACCGCAGCCAGCTCAAGAAAAATATGACTTTTATCGCGATGAGAACTAGCATCAAAAATAAAACATGAGTTTTGGAAAAGATGGTCAACTGAGTAACTGCTTGAACTTCAACAGCGTCATAAGTGGAAAACCCTAAGTCCTAACATTAAACCAGGAGATATGGTTATCATTAAAGAAGATAATACAGTGCCGATGAAATGGCCGCTAGGAAGAAGGGTTGCTGATGTCAAGATTGCATCTGGAATATGTAAAAGGCCTATACATCGTCTCGCGTTGCTTCCTGTTGAAGAGAATGCACAGCCAAACTCAACACAACTGGACTCAAATGCAACAAATATAGACACGATAGCAGAAGATCACAATACCGAACCCAAAGGCAAGAGAATAAGACTACCATCCAATAATATATGCATTACTCTGCTGTCTTTGCTACTTATTTTGCCAGTGATTTTGGAAACGCCAATCAATAACAAGCCATTTGGATCTCAGCTAGGAGTTCATTTTGAAGAAATAGGATCGACGTTTATATCTACAAGTCAATAGAATATTATGGTATATTATGATCTATCAGCATACTGGACTGATACATAATTTTTAGCAAATGGCACAAAATCACTTAAACAGAATTGTAAGAAAATGGAGTCCAATACAATGTGTATCAATATAATAGAACATTTGCAGCACATTGAAACCGACTTAAGTCTCGACAAAAAAAGGTGCTATTGACATTTTCGGAAATATTGCACATTCACTTTTTGGTGTACTGGAGTCTGAATATGCAGAGAAAATGTCATCAACCATCACGAAATTAAAAGAAGATGACTTATTCTCACAAAGGAAAGGATGACTAAAACTCACAAAGGAACAAACTTCAGTTGTAAACTCAACTATCAACATCGTTAAACAAAATCTTACTGCAGCAAAGTTCAAATTTGACAGTCAACCATAAATGAATTAGTGAAAACCGAAGAATCACGCAATGAAGAATTGTACCAATTCAAGCTTGCTCATCTGTTCAACATAGGCTTTATGCAACTATCACTTATTGCAAACAATCTACAAAAAACGCAAGCATGTAACGAGTGATTTTTTAAGAGCTTGAGAACTTTTTTTAAAAAAAAAACGCATAAAATTTGCAAAATCTCATCGGTTCTTTATTTGAAACGTTAGATTGGTCCATGACATTTACTTTTTGAAGATAATTTCATTTAAATGTTGACCGCGGCTGCGTCTTAGGTGGTCCATTCGGAAAGTCCAATTTTGGGCAACTTTTTCGAGCATTTCGGCCGGAATAGCCCGAATTTCTTCGGAAATGTTGTCTTCCAAAGCTGGAATAGTTGCTGGCTTATTTCTGTAGACTTTAGACTTGACGTAGCCCCACAAAAAATAGTCTAAAGGCGTCAAATCGCATGATCTTGGTGGCCAACTTACCGGTCCATTTCTTGAGATGAATTGTTCTCCGAAGTTTTCCCTCAAAATGGCCATAGAATCGCGAGCTGTGTGGCATGTAGCGCCATCTTGTTGAAACCACATGTCAACCAAGTTCAGTTGTTCCATTTTTGGCAACAAAAAGTTTGTTAGCATCGAACGATAGCGATCGCCATTCACCGTAACGTTGCGTCCAACAGCATCTTTGAAAAAATACGGTCCAATGATTCCACCAGCGTACAAACCACACCAAACAGTGCATTTTTCGGGATGCATGGGCAGTTCTTGAACGGCTTCTGGTTGCTCTTCACTCCAAATGCGGCAATTTTGCTTATTTACGTAGCCATTCAACCAGAAATTAGCCTCATCGCTGAACAAAATTTGTCACATTTGAACATTTCGAACCGAACACTGATTTTGGTAATAAAATTCAATGATTTGCAAGCGTTGCTCGTTAGTAAGTCTATTCATGATGAAATGTCATAGCATACTGAGCATCTTTCTCTTTGGCACCATGTCTGAAATCTCACGTGATCTGTCAAATACTAATGCATGAAAATCCTAACCTCAAAAAAATCACCCATTATCTTGGACACATTATTTGACACCTATCATGGAAAAATCAACCCCTTGCTTTCAACTCCATTGCAGCTAGAAGTCGAGATGCATCAAATCAAAACGCATATGCCTGAATTGTTGATATTACTATCTGAAAATGACTTGTTAGAGTTTTATAATTTAATGAAGGTAAAGGGTGGACTTACCCAGGAACACGTGGTATTCAGTATAACGCTACCATTAATGGAGCAGGATAAATTTAAATTGTATAATTTAATTCCTGTCCCTAATGCAGTTAACCACACAATGCTAGCGTTAGAAACATGTAGTCCTATCTTAGCGGTAGACACAAACCGAAGACATTACTTTCCGGTATCATCAGATCAACTTAAGTCATGTAACATCATCAGAAAGGACATATTCATATGCTATATTATTCAACTGGAATATAACTTCGGAGCAGAGAGGTGTTCATGTGAAATTAACTTATTTTACAACATTACTACTCCAAATTGCAACCTACAGAAGCTCTAGGCCAGTGTAACGTGGACACCATTAAATCATAAAAACTAATGGATATATACATCATCATCAACCACACAAGTAACAACAGTTTGTGGGAATGAAATTGCAACGTTTTATCTTGAAGGATCTGGATTGTTACCTATTAGTCCAGATTGCACCCTTACACATGATCATATCCATATGGGCGGACAACAATCGCTATCAACAATTATTGGGTCATCATACTCAAGCCTTGCAAACATTTCAGAACTTTCATATCAAGATCTTACAAATGGTAACAATATTAAAGGAGCCAGTTACACACTCATGTCAGACCAGATTTTGCTACAACTCAATAAAATAAAGAGCTTGCAACAAAAGTTAGAAACAATAAACAACTCAAATTTTCAACGTCATTCAACTTCAGAACATGGTGTAACAATTGCATATTCTGCATTAATCGTCAGCATAATAGGCATAATACTGGCTTCAGTTATAGCTGTAATACGTCGGAAATCTAGTACCATTGAACAAAATAAAATGACACATCTATCTAATTCTACTCCGCAACCATTCAGCGATAAGTCAACACCCTCACCACATCCACGCCAGAACTTCACAATTCAAGTTTAAATTTAATGTATTTTTAACCGACTTCAAAAAAGAAGGAGGTTATCTATTCGTCTGAATGTTGCTATAGCTCTCAACAGCAGAAATGAATAAAAAAATAAATTTGAAATTTAAAGGGTGTCCCCATAGGTGACATAATTTGACCTATCTTTTGAACCGTTATAGACAAAACCTTGAAAATTTGACAGAATGTCCATTACTATGACCGCTATAATAAAATGTATAAATATTCAAAATTTTAAATTAAAGGGTGCTCCAATAGTTCATTTAATTTGATGTATATGGCCATACTTTTGAACAGTTGTACACAGACCGCTGAAATTTACAAAGAACCTGTAGTGCTAAGTAAGCTATAACAAAAAGTATAAAATTTGAATTTGGAAAGCTAAAATTATAAACCGTATGTAAAATGTCCATTTTGACAAACACATGAAATTACATATGGGTTATCAAACTGACAAGTCATATGACAAACACACGCTGTGTAAAACCATTTTTAGCACAGCAAAACATCAAATTTTTAGCTTCAAACTGCACTTAAAATTTTTTTTGAAGAGTAAAGTACATACGTGCAGATTTTTGTTTTCCTAAAACATAAGTTTGTATAAAAATTATTTCTATTTTAAAATGGACCGAAATTGATGACTGTTGCGTAGCCGTTGCACTGGCACAAGCAATAAAAGAGAAGAAAAAAAAGAAACCGTAAAGCGTCTTTGGATGAAAGAATGGGTCAAGAAAAGAAGTCAAAAGGAAGCCAGTTTGATGTGCGTGCGCGTAATTATTTCAAACTTCACTTTTGTTTACATTTCGTAGTGACAACACAAACCATATTTTTTGTCGGAGAAATGGACGAAAAAAATTTTATTTTGGAATTTATAGAAGTCTACCATGGCTTGCCTGCTTTATGGCAAGTTAAGTCCAAACAATATAGCAATGGGAATGAAAAAAATGCTCAGTTCGATATATTGCTGGAAAAATATAAAGAAAAATATCCTAATGCAGAAAAAAAGATGTCGCACAAAAAATAAACTCTCTTCGAACTGTTTACAGGAAGGAGTTAAAACGATGGAAGATTGGAGTAAAGTGGCGCTGGAGCAGATGACAATTTAGAACCAAATTTATTCTATTTTAATGCAATGGATTTCCTTCGTGATAATGAGCAGCCGTGTGCATCGCAAACAACAATGGATGACGAAAATGATTCAATGGTAAGTGCATTTCCCTATCTTAATTTAACTGCAAAAGTGCCATTAAAAAATGTAATGGCTTTTTTAATAGGTCACTTAAAGTTGTGGATGTATATATATACCAACATCCACCACGAGTGTTACTGTTTTTACCGTATATGGGTATCAGATAAAAGATATTGGAATGAGCTTCCATTTGATATTTATTAATTCACTAATCTAAACACTCACTCAAGCATTTTTTTAGGGTTCCGTACGCAAAGTGTAAAAACGTAACCCTATTGTTTTTGCTACAATGTCTGTCCGTCTGTCAGAGCCTTTTGTCTCTGGAACCGTAATAGGTAGACTCTTGAAATTTTCACAGATGATGTATAGCTGTTGCCGCTATAGCAACAAATACTAAAACTTATAGGGTGTTCCGATAGAGAGGTGTTATTCACGAATATGTGTTTATTTCTTGAACTGTAGGAGGTATAGACACAAGATTTTAAAAAAGTAATTTAAACTTAGTTCGCTATATAAACAGGTATAAAAAAACCTAAAAATTAAAGGGTGTTCCGATAGTGGTGTGATTTCCATGTATAAGGCCTAAGTTTTGAACCATAATAGGTAGACGCTTGAAATTTCTACAGAAGGTGTATAACTGTGGACGCTATAGTAGCAAATTCTAAAACTTATAGGGTGTTCCGATAGAGAGGTTTTATTCACGAATATGTGCTTATTTCTCGAACAGTAGAAGGAATACACTAAAAATATGCAAGCAGTAATTAAAACTGTATAAACAAGTCTAAAAAATAAACCGAAAAATTAAACGGTGTTCCGATAGTGGCGTGATTTGCATGTATAAGGCATAAGTTTTGATCCATAATAGGTAGACTCTTGAAATTTTCACAGAAGTAGTACAATTGTGGCCGCTATAGCAACAAATATTTAAACTTATAGTGTGTTCCGATAGAGAGGTGTTATTCACGAACGTGTGTTTATTTCTTGAACTGTAGGAGGCATACACTAAAAATTTACAAACAGTAATTAAAACTTAGATCGCTTTATAAACATGTCTAAAAAAATAAACCTAAAAATTAGAGTGTTCCGATAGTGGTGTGATTTGCATGTATAAGGCCTATGTTTTGAAGCATAATAGGTAGACTCTTGAAATTTTCACAGAAGGTGTATACTGTGGCCACTATATCAATAAATATTAAAACTTATCGGGCGTTCCGAAAGTGAGGTGTTATTTGCCTTTATGTCTTGAGCTATAGGAGGCAACCACTTAAAATTTGCAGACAGTAATTAACTCTATGTTCGTTTTTTATTAAATTAAACCTTTAAAATTAAAGGGTGTTCCGAGAGTGACGTGCTTTGCGTGTATATGGCCTAAGTTTTGAACGATAATAAGTAGATTCTTTAAGTTTTTACAGGAGGTTTATTACTATGAAAACTATAACAAATAATAAAAATTAAACGGTGTTCCGACATGGACATGATTTTTACTTAAATAACCTTATTTTTTGAACCATAATAGGTAGACTGTTGAATTGTTTACAGTAAATGTTGTATTTCGGCCACTGTAACAATTGCTAATTACTTAAGGGTGATCCATCAGTGACATGTTTTTCACGTATATTACCTTATTTTTTTAACCGCAATAGGTAGGCCTGATATTTTTATAGAAAGTGTGTTACCATGGCCGTTATAACAACAATTCCTAAAATTTAAAGGGTGTTCCAATAGCGATGCAATTTTCACGAATATGACTGATTTTAAAAAGAAAAGGGTGCCTCATAAGACATGAAAAAATTAACAACTTGAGTTTTTTAAGGCGTACTAAACATAGTACGGAACCCTACGTATGTGAGACTAACTCGGACTTGACTGATTTATTTTACTTAATTTTTAAAATACAAAACAAATACATACTACTTTTTTACTACTTTTTTATTTAATATTTATGTAATGAAATAAATTATTTTTGATTTTAACAAAAATTTGTTTTATTAATCTTTATATTATGTCTTATTGTCTTATTGCCTTATTTATTTCTGTGCAAGTTTTTTGTTCCGAAAATGAAGCGCCTGTAGCAAGAAAACGCAAAGTAATGGATAGGAGTTGATTCGGCGAGATGGCGGCACGTATTTGGGTGTCTTCTTTTTTAATTCTTGGGGCAACTAGAGCTAAAAGTTCCTGATATGTGTCTTCATTCATACGCAAAAAGTTCTGGAAATCACTTAGAGAACGCAATTTAAGCTTATTGAGAAGATTTTCATGTGTAAATCGACTTCTTTTCTTGAACCATTCTTTCATCCAAAGACGCTTAACGGGTTCTTTTTTATTCTTCTTTTTTATTGCTTGTGCCAGTGCAACAGTCGTCAATTTCGGTCATTTTTAAAATAGTAATAATTTTTATAAAAAAAATTGTCAAACTTATGTTTTAGGAAAACAAAAATCCGCACGTACTTTACTCTTCAAAAAAAAAAAATTTAAATGAAGTTTGAAGCTAAAAATTTGATGTGTTGCTGTGCTAAGCAAAATAAAATATTACCAATACATACACAAATTTGAAGCATCAGTTTGATGCGTGGCTATGCTGCTTAAAGGCCGGTATATATAGAATCCGTCATACGTCGTCTTTTGCAACGTACAAAAAAGATGAAATACATGTTTTCTTATGAGCATAGGCACAATCAGTACGTCTCCGTCAACGCAAAGTTCGTAAGTTAAGGCCGGGGCACATAAAATCCGTCATCCGTTATACATCGTCTTTTTCAATTTGCAAGAAAGTTGAAATACAGCTTTTCTAATGAGTATTGTCACAATCAGTATGTCTCCGTCAACGCAGTGTTTGAAAGTTGGGCAACTTTTGACGTACGTTGAGAGCTATAAATTTAATTTTGAGAGAGTATTGAGTGGAAGCAAAATTTGGTACAATCGACACATCAGTGGTATATACAATTTATTCAATAATTTTTTTATTTAATCAAAAAACTTTTTTTTAATTATCTAACTTCATAGCTCTCCAACCCAGTCAGAATTGCAACATTCTTGATGTAGGTTCATAATTTTTATTATTTACCCTGCTAAACCTATTATGTATAAGTGATAGGTAATTTAGTTTTTGCATCGCGTTCATTTGTTTCCAGCCTTATTTCGTTTGATATATTTTTCATTCTTTCTGGTGAGAAATCGTAAGGTCTTTTTGTTCTTCCAATGGCTTCAGGCATACTTAATCGGATGACTTTAGTGAAGTTTGAAGCACTTGATTGCAATTGATGTGTAGTCAGATTCTAACATTGCACAGTGTAAAGGGCCTCTAAAGGGATAGTGCGATTGATCCAAAATTTGTTATGGACGTAGCAGAGGAGTATCTGAGCATAAGTTTTAAAGCTAGGTGGCGGAATGTGGTCTTAAAATTGAGAACCTCACACCCTCAAATTTTTTTTAATTTTTGTTCGATTTTTCAAAATTTTACATCATCTTAAAGATCTATTTAGTATTAGTGTATTTTTCCAGTTTTTTTTGTTGAGTTAACAACTAGATGATTTTCAATTTAAAAACTTCAAAAAAGGGAAATTGATCTTTTTTTAATAAAAGAAATTCTTAAGGTATATATACAAATTTTATATTTCATTTATTTAGTTCAGTCTTTAGAATTACAAATTCCTTACAGACTATGATAAAGGCAAGTTAAATATATTACATATTAGAAAACTATAAATTATTTTACAATTTTTTGAAAACTAAAATTAAAAATAACCTAAAATCATCTTTGGTAGTGCAAAACTCTACATATGATTTAATTTCACTGTTTTGTAACTGCAAGTTGATAGCATTATATAGAATAAAAGTTTGGAATAAGGAACAGTTAAGAGCATAGTTAGTTCGAGGAACTGGTATTTTGAACACATCAGTAAATCTAAGCTTTCTTGGTGGAATATAAAACGGAATATAAGAAAGAAGATCTGGAAGTCAATATTACCATTAATAATATCAAAGACTCGCAGCAAAGATTGGAACATTCTACGATATTCTAAAGTTTGCAACCCTAAAAGCAAACATTTGGATCTATAAACAGGTTGTGGATCAACAAAGGATAATGATTTAAGAGCATGTCTTATAAAAGTTTTTTGATCTTTTTCTAAACGTACAATATGAACACTACAATAAGGTTTCCAAATGACAGAAGCATATTCTAATTTAGACCTTACAAAATTTGAATACAATACTTTTAATGTATGAGGGTCTGTAAAATCAGAAGAGTTCCTTTTTAAAAAGCAAGCATCCTATATAATTTAGGCAAAATATAGTTAATATGGGAAGCAAAAGATAAAGAATAATCAAAAACCACACCAAGGTCAAGCACTGTATTTACAACTCTCAAATTCTGATTACCAATATAGAAAACATGTATTAGAGGATTAAAAAATTTATGGTTTGATAAATGGTAGCATTTCGAAAAGTTTAGATATAATTTGTTTGAAATACACCATGAATATAAATTACCCAAATCAATTTGAAGGGCGGAAGCTACAACTAAGGAATCAACTTTTAAAAATATTTTCAAATCATCAGCATACAAAAGATAATTAGACCTTGTAAAACAAGAAGAGATGTCATTAATTAAAATATTAAAAAATAGTGGACCTGAGACACTGCCTTGAGGGACACCAGATCTCTGAAAATAAGGACTAGATTCAAAGCCTTCAATTACAACTTTGCAAAGTCTGCTTTCTAAATATGAACTAACCAATTTTAAAAAAGAAGAATGCAAACCAAGTTGCTTTAATTTAGATAAAAGTATAACATGAGAAACTTTATCAAATGCCTTGGAAAAATCTGTGTAAACAACTTCTACTTGACTATCTTGCTCAAGGGCGGAACAACAATATTCAGTAAAAACCATTAAGTTTGTTGTAGTGAACCTACCTGTGTAGAAACCATGTTGGTGAGGAGATATCCAAGACTTAGTAAGAAAAAAAGTTTTTTATAAATAACATGCTCAAAGATTTTAGAGACGCAGGCCAGCTTGGAAATAGGCCTGTAACAAGTCACATCAGCTCTACTGCCATTTTTCAAGACCGGTGTAATAACTGCTGACTTCCAACGGTCAATGAAAACTCCTGCTTTAAGAGATAAAACGTATGTTAAAGGTACTGTTAAAGAAGAAGCACACTTTTTTAACAAATAGGCGCAAAGACCATCACCATCAGAACTAAAACTATTTTTAACTTGAGAAATTGCATCAGTTACATCGGCCTCAGAAACAATAACAACTCCTATATCCAATTTGGACAAAAAGTATGTTGACGATATACTACAATTACTTTCTAACTCAAAGTTTGACTTCAAAAAGTCAGAAAAAATATTCACTGCATCAACACAAGATCGTGATGAACTACCTTGAAATTTTATTTTGCAAGGAATATCCGAAGATTGTTTTTTAGATTTAATAAAAGATCAAAAAGCTTTAGGGTTACTTTTCATGCCCTGTTCCTTTTCAATTAAAAATTGCTTATAAAGAAATTTATTTAAACAGTTAAATTCACGCTGATAGTGCTTAAATTTATTTTGAAATTCAAGGTCACCAGAATCAATAAAACGCTTATGGAATTTATTCCTAAAATTTTTAAGTTTTTTAAGACCATTGGTATACCAAGGAATCTTATAAGGCTTAGGTTTTTTGAATGGAACATTTTTAGTACAAACAGATAACACTATGTTTAAAAATTCATCATAGCATTTTGAAACATATTTTAAACTTAATTTCGTGTAAAAGTGATGATCCTAGTAGAATTTCAAAATACCAAAGCGATCGCAAAAAGAAGACTGCTGTTAAAAAGCTATATATATTCTCATTTGTTGCTGAGAGTATTTCATGAACCCTAGTCCATATGTAGACTTTATGGGCCAAAGACTAAAAATTCCAATTTTAGGATTTTTGGTATTTATTTTAGGAATTGCGGGATTTTCTTTACCTTAATCTTAAAAATTAGAATACGCTTTAATTTTCTTTGACTAATATCCACATAAAACAAATTCAAGCAATCAAGGTCAATTATCATCACTTTAAAATACCCTATATTAAAGTTTTAATTAGCATCTTGTACATATGTTTTTTCCTTAATGTCAAATTTCAGTTAATGATGATTTGGTACAATTTTATCACTCTGACGGTACATTTTAAACATTGTCAGATCCCAACACTGAGTGGAAGCAAAAATAAAACAAAATACACCAAAATAATTTAATTTAATAGAGTAAAATGGAGAAAAATACTTTTCTCGTTTTCTTTTTTTTATTTAATATCCGTCAACAAAGTACTCATTGTGTCAACCACATCCGTTGTTACTTTGACTACGTTAAAGTAAAACGTACGACGGATCCTATGTGCCCCGGCCTTAACATTGAATGTTAACTGCAAGGTGATCAACCAACACACAGCTTTATTGCAACAAGTCCAAAAACGATACAACTCGCGTACAACAATCTAGTTGGTAAGACGCACACTGGCACATTTTAAGAGAAGGCGGCCAAAATTCCGTTTTTTATGTCATCGATTTAAAAAAGGAATACATTGTAATAAAAAATTATGTATTAACAAAAAAACATTTCATTAATTTGCATTAATAATATGTATGGGAAACTTTACAAGTTAGGAACAAAAATTTGAGCCGTTTAGTTAACATTCGAATATAGGAACTATATAAAAATATTCTGATCAGTAATTAGCATTAATATAAAAATTAATTCTGCTTATTTTTAAATTTCCACTTTATACTTGTTAGTGAGTTATGACTAGTAAACTTAATTTCTGGAGCTTGTCCTATATGAGTCTTAAGGCTAAATATGGACCGATTGTCTTAACACTTTTCAGGTAGATTTATGTTTGTAATATACACTGTTTTATTAAATTTTAGGTTAGCGTTAAAATCAATGAAACCTTCATGAATTTATAATCCTATTCCGGAAGGGATATTATAGCGGGACAGAATTATTGTACGGAATAAAACGGACTCGGGAAGAAATGTAAATATATTTAATGTATGTATATGCTAGCCCATTGTTCCTTGTCATGAGGCATGATGCAAAACGTTTACTAATGCTTCTTGGCGCTATTAATAATGCTGACAAATACTTCAAATTTAAAAACCCATTTTAAGCCCTCTAAACTATACTATCCTGTAAGTCGATTTAATATGGTAGTATCTTAAATTAAATAAAAAATAAACGACTTAAAAATAACAATTCTATCAAAAGTTATAGAATTTTGGCCGCCTTCTCGCGAAATGTCCCACTGTGCGACGGTTGTAACGTCTGTGGCTTGATTTAGATTTATTTTGTGGTTTCACATAATACTGGTGGCGTCAAGTTATTTGTCGTTTGTTACTTAATAAGCTTTCTTTTCATGCCAATAAAAAAATTTTATTACTTTATTTATTTTTTATCTTTTTTATGTGAAATAAGTAAATAACTATCATATTTGAATAATATATTGGTTAAATGTAATTTATATAGGTTAGTGGACTGAACTGCTGAGACAATGACTGGTTTTTTTATTTCAAACATAGTACAAAAATTCACATAAGTTATATTAAACAAAATTTCAAAACCATAAAAAGGAAATAAACAATTTTATTTAATTGAAATTGAAATATTTTGCGAAATTAAAGTGCATAGCATTGCTTAAAATTTGTGCATATATTAGGTGAAAGTTCGTTTAACACGTGATTGGCATTTACAAAGAAGTGTTCTTCAGATACACGCAAATAAAAAACATGGTTAGGGTAACCATAATCGAAGGGCAACATATGATGATTAACTTATATGGTTGTAGTTAAACCATATTATTGTTGAACATTATAATATTATGGGTAAATTAAAGGACTATAGTTTGGTTAAAAAATATAAAATGTCATATAAGAAATTTTTTTTTATTTTTTCTTTAATTTATTTTGAAATAAAACACAATCTTCTTAAGAACTTGAATGATCTTTCTTTTTCTTATACAAGACCGACAACGAAAGTATCAGAGATATATCCAACGGCATGACCTTTACGACCAAGACTAGGAATTAACATTTCACCGAAATGTTAATTCCGAAAATGCCGAAATGATTAAGTGCCAGAAGGCACCCAAAGGATCTGCAGCAGAAGTCCTCGCATGCTTACCAACAAGCTGCATAAATAATTATGAGGTCATAATGGTGGCGTTACAGCGCAATATTTGCAATATTTGCCATATGGCGGCGATCATAAGAAGGAGCTGTATAGAATGGATTATTGTAATTATTGCAATTAAAACTACCTTGTAGATAGATACGAGGAATGCTGAAGACGGATGTATTGATCCAGGAAATGCATTACATTCTGCTAGTGTCTATTTTTTCTTTATCTCTTTATATTAAAGAACTTAAGCGAGGATAAATATTAATTCATTTAAAAGTAGTTCAAATAAAAAATTTTATTTATATAATTTCGCAGAGCATGGCACCGTTTTGACATTGTTAACTTCAACAATATTGTGTTAATAATCAAAAAATATACAATCTTAGAAAATATCTAATTGTTGTTAATTGCTAATTAATATTAATTCAATTAAAAGAAGTTAAAAAAAATTAAATTTATATAAAAAAATATGTACTCGTATATCTATTAAATACAATTTTTGCATATATATTTTCTATGCAGATTTATAGCTTTAATTAAAAAAAACAGTTTAATATAATTTTGTTATTTCATTTTTATTTCTTTAAAAAATATAAGTATAAAAATATAAATTCTGAAAAAAATATTCTTTTCCAATTTCCATTGTGTCTTCGAATTCAATTTAAAGTTGAAGCATTGAACATATACATAGTAGCTGTGCCTGACACTTCGTCAGTGCCCTTGTAATATTTTGTTCGATTTTGCTTTGAAAGCAATCCACACCAAAGATCCTTACGTTTTTAGTGCCGCCTTAAGCTATGCTGCAAATCAGTTTTTTTTACTTTATAAAAATTAAAGTATACATATCCGATTAGTTCAGTTAGTTATGGATTATGTATTTACTTTACTACTAATATAACTGCGTACTTTCAGACGGTAATGATTTACTATTTTATTATATGTATAGATATAGATTATTTGACTGAGATACGTATTGCAGGGGTGCGAATATATTGCCAGATTGTACGAGTGTGTAAGAAAGTATTACAATTTAAACAATTTAATTGGCGAAATAAAAATTACGGACATCTGTCAATTAAAATGCATGATACGTTCATACACAGAGAAAAAACAGTGGCTAAATACCTAATAAAATAGAACAAAATTTATAAGATATCTCTATGTTTTTTTTTTCAAGAAAAAAGTCTTATTACTTTAATAAGGAAACCCTTTTTGAAAAAATCAAGAAGAAAACTTAGGATATTTATTACGTATTCTTATTGTTTTTTTCAAACAGGGTTTCTTCTTGATTTTATTAGGCTATCTTGTTTTTTTTTTTTATAAAAACATACAAAATTAACAAAAAAATCTCAAAATGAGAAACTGAGAACAATTGGTATATTGTTTTTTTTTTCGTCCTCTGCCAGGGATCGAAACTGGTGTGCTTTGTTTTGTAGGCACGCACTTAACCACTACACAAATGTATATTTTATATTTCATGTTTTAACAAACAGTTTCTATGTTGATTTCTATAAACGAAATAACAAGAAAGCTAATATAATCAAGAAGATAACCTTATTAAAAAAATTAAAAACTTGATTTACACATGATCATATAGGAACCTTAATGAAATCAATCAGAAAAACGTTTTTTAAAAAATCAATTAGGTAGCCTAATGAAATCAATAAGGCATACCTTTTTGAAAAAAAAAACAATTAGATAGGCTAATGAAATCAATAAGAAATCCATGTTTTAATCAAATCATAAGAAAACCGAATAGAATCAAAAAGCTTTTCTCTATGGATTGTTTTTTTTGGTGTCAAAAATGAGTAAAAAAATTGTGAATAACAAGTTTTCTTATTGATTTAATGGGATTTCCTTATTGATAAAATTAAAAAGATTTACCACATGAAAATAATGAGGAATCCCTTTGAAAATATCTTCTTTTCATTCTGCTGGCATACCCCTTAGCCTAAAAACATTTCATAGAGAAAATCTTTTTGATTCTATTAGGCATTTTTGGCTCTGTGTATATTTTATACATATATTGTATCTTCATTGAATTCTAAGTAACAATAAGTATTAATCTCCCAAGTCTAAAAGTGATAGATGATTGAGGTTCGGCCTAGAAAAGCAATATCCTTCCTTTTTAATTGAATATAACCATGATCATATGGGCCAAGCTTCTTTTCAAGCTTCTTTAAATATGTTGCACTATTTCTGCCTTAAATAACGACACGTTTACATATTTGTAAAAGTTTAGGTTTTTAGTATAACGGGAAGAGACTGTGGTTTTTTTGCAAACCTACAATACAACGGACAAGATTAAATTAAAATCAACTAAGCCACAAAAAAATTAAAACTGCTATCTGCCCTTCCGAGCAGTTGCGATATCCTACTGATGCCACACATCTTCTAATTGTTTGCCCACTATAACGATCGGAAAAAAATTCCGATCGTCATCATAATGGATTCTGATAAGCCGCCCAAATGCTCATCTTGTCAATGGAATCGTCTGCTGTGCAATTCATCATTGTCTTAATGCTTTTCATTGCTGATTTGTGTCACGTTCGACATTAAGACAGTCTGTTTTTTTTCCTTGACACTGAGCATATCAGTATTATATTTCTTACGCTTGACATATGTATTCGGTTTTGAGCTTAATTGAGAGTTAACTTCTCTTTAGCCGCCAGAAGAAAGAGGTCAGACGCAATGTCTGCGCTGCGTTGTGCTTTCACGTCCTGTACTACTTTTAGCAATTTGTTTCTTATTAAGATTTCATATAATTGTCCTTCGACGATAGAGTGAGTATCTCGTGATCTCCATGTTATTTTATGTTTGTTTTTATAAGGAAAATGGGATCCCCTTATAATGAAATCGTATTTTGCGCAAAGGTCCAAGAATAGTCCTCCGCTTTATACCTACACCGGGGATATGTTTAGCGTAATATTATGTAGTTTCGGTTGTGGTAGGCGATTGGTCTAAGTTATCCTAGATTGGTGATAGGGCTGCTATCTTTGGTGTTTTTCTTGATTTATCGTGACGAAAGGCTCTAATCTTGCCCTCTGTTTTGAATTTGTCTGGTCATTTAAATTGATAGATATTTTCAATCTAATTATTTGGACTTCTCTTAACTTCCTTGTTTTTATAATTTTACTTCTATGTGAATTCTCCAAGATGTATGTTGGCCCCCGAGTGTTGAAGTGTCATTTATTAGAATAGGAGGTTATTTATTCGAATGGGATGAAATAAGTCTCTATGCTATGAATTTTCTGTGAGAATAGTTTTGTTCATTAATTTTTATTCTTCCTTTTCTCTTCCACAATTTCAAAAGAAATTGTGTTTGATTTTGATACATATAATATAATAGTAACTTATTTCTGTCTGTCTGTCTTTCTTTTTAGGGTTCCGTACGCAAAGGGTAAAAACGAAACTCTATTGTTTTCGCTACAATTTCTGTCCGTTTGTCAGCGTCTTTTATCTCAGGAACCGTAATAGGTAGATTCTTGAAATTTTCACAGATGATGTATAGCTGTTGCCGCTATAGCAACAAATACTAAAACTTATAGAGTGTTCCGAAAGTGACGTGTTATTTGCCTTTATGTATTTATTTCTTGAGCTATAGGAGGCAACCACTTAAAATTTGCTGTGATTTAAATTATGTTTTCGTTATAAGCAAGTATACAATATTAAGCCTAAAAATTAACGGGTGTTCCGTTAGTGGCGTGATTTGTATGTATATGGCATAGGTTTTGAACGATAATAGGTAGACTCTTGAAGTTTGTTTGTTTTAGGGTGTATATTACTATGGCCACTATAACAAATAGTAAAAATTAAAGGGTGTACCGACAGTGACTTGATTTGCATGCACATTGACTAATTTTTTAACCATAATATATAGGCCCTATAAAATCAATAAGAATTTAAAGCGTTTTTCGACAGTGACGTGTTTTGTATGCATAACGACATATTTTTTGAACCGTAATAGGTAGACTCTTCCAATTTGTATAGAAGATGGGTTGCCATGACCGTTATGACAATTAGTAAAAATTAAAGGGTGTTCTGACAGTGACATGTTTTTCACGAAAACCATTTTTCTTTTAATAGTAATAGGTAGACTCGTGATATATTCATAGAAAGACATTGCCATGGCCGCTATAACACATAACAAAATTAAAGGGTGTTCCGACGGAGACATGATTTGTACGTAAATAGCCTTCTTTTTTATATATATATATATATATATATATATATATATATATATATATATATGTATATATATATATATATATTATAGCAGCCATAGTAATACACCTTCTATAAAAATATACATGCGCCTACCTATTGCGGTTCAAAAAACAAGGTAATATACGTGAAAAACATGTCACTGATGGATCACCCTTTAGATATTAGTAATTGTTACAGCGGCCAAAGTACAACATCTGCTGTAAACATTTCAAGAGTCTACCTATTACGGCTTAAAAAAGAAGGCTATTTACGTACAAATCATGTCTCCGTCTAAAGGGTGATCCATCAGTGACATGTTTTTCACGTATATTACCTTGTTTTTTGAACCGCAATAGGTAGGCGCATGTATATTTTTATAGAAGGTGTATTACTATTATATATATATATATATGTATTACTATATATATATAATTAATCCTTTAATTCCCAGTGGAACATAGGGCCACGACTGCTATAATAACAATTACTAAAATTTAAAGGGTGTTCCAACAGTGATGAAATTTTCGCGATAACTATAATTTTAAAATTAAAATTAAACATAGTATGGAACCCTACGTGTGTAAGTCCAACTCGCACTTGACTGATTTATTTTGTGTTCGTATCACGTAAAACCTACTGGATAGGTTTAAATACAATTGTGAGGAGGTACCTTAGTATCCTGCTCCCAATTTTTTTTACAAAAATATCTTATTTTCGAGAGAAAGTGGAGAAAAAGCAAGGAAAGTAGTCCGATTTTTTTACCGATTTAAAGGCATATTTTAAGGCATCTTTTATTTTTGAAAACTGTGTGTAGCGCAACAGATCGCGCTATTTTAAAATAATGTGTAACTCATTTCCTGTCTGTCTTCTACAGAGATTTAGAATTTTATAAAAATTTTATAATATTTCCTAGGGATGTGTACCTTTATATAAAGTTAATACGTAAGAGTTTTAAAATATGGTGTGCATTACTTTCAAAGCAAAATCGAACAAAATATTGTCAGGACGCACACAACGTGTGCAGACGCAGCTAGTATATTCTAAAAAATTTTAATGTTAGGTCCAGTAAAAAGAATTTTTGCTGCAAGAATTTTGGTTGAACATTAGCATAAGTTACACCTGAATTTACTTTTGTAACAAAAGGTTTCTTAAGTCTTTTAGTTTAGTCTTTCTTAACTTTAATCAGATTATTTCCTTGTGTATTTTCGCTATTTTTAAACAAACTGAAAAGTGTCAAAGTTTTAAAAAGGATTATTTTTTGTTTTCCTAAATAAACTAGGTTTTCGCAATTTTATTTCATTAATATGCTGATGGAATGTGCTTTAAAACTTGTACTGAACTTTGACAGAAATTTAAACAAAGTTTAAATTTTACATTCGTCTCACGATTACCCTGTGCGTTATTAAATATTTTCTTCAAAAGTAACATTAAAGCGTACAAAACTAAAAAATTCAATCGAGCTTTTCGTGTTACCAACTTCAGTTAAAAAATAAAAATTACTCAATAATAAACTACATAACAAAGAGCTTTCCAGCCCTGCTTTTACAAAAAGTTTTTAATTTCACATTTTTATTTAAAACCATTGTACAAAAATAAACAAAAGGAAACGTTTGCTGTTATTTTGTTCTTTGCAGTGAGTAACCCAAAATAAATCAGAAACTATTATGCCTTTAAAGGCCGGGATTCACTATCCTACACAATCGTACGATTAAATCACACAAACGTCTGACAGAATTCTGACCTAATCAAAAAATCGTTGCAAAATGGCAATGTACATATATGCCACACTATTATACAAAATAAGATTTTGCAACTATGATCGCATGAAAAAATACTATTTTATGAATTTTTTCAAAAGATTATAAAATCGTACATATCTGTCAAAAAGTCTGTCACACACATACACTTTTAATCCACACTATCATACTTTTTGAGCATACATGCAATTTTTGACAAATCGTACGACTGAGTATGATAGTGAATCAAGGCCTTTAGTTTTGTATTGATTTTAGTCGCAAACATAAACTATTTATTTAAACATTATCAGGTAGAAATAAAAACTATGTGAACTATGTGTAATAATAGCAATGTAGAAAAAATACAAAGGCGCCCTGGTATATTAAAAACACAAAAATCCACAAAGATCTAAACATGACATCAGTCAAAGCAGAAATAGCGAAACATGCTGTAACGTATTTAAATTATATAAATTATAACTTATATGAGAAACTTTTCACATGAAATTATTATAGTCATCTTTTTTTACACAGGGTGAGCTAGAGAAAATTACAAACTTTTTTATTACATTATTTTAAAAATTTTAGGATTAGCTAGGGGATAACCTGGAAAAACAGAATAACTATTATATTTTAATGTGAAAAGTTTCTCACTTTAGTTACAGAAACGAGGTACTGGTCACATTCGACTAAAAAGAAGAGATACTGCTTTATGTCTAGCACTGGCTGGACTTAAAAAGTATATTTTTCATTTTAGACTTGAGATTAATTATTGTTAGTTAAAATATATTGAAGATACAATAAATATTAATAAAAAATAAAAAATCAAAATAAAAATGCTTTGAGAAAATACGTTACGCAATCGTTTGCCAAAAATCTGGTCATTATGGCAGAGACTCCATCAATGTATGCATTTTGAGAGATATTGAAAGGTAGCTTGTAATTTTTGTTTTTGTTATTGTTTATTAGAGTACAATATTATAAAAAGAAAAAAAAAATAAATCAAAAAGCAATTCAAGAAAATAAATCATAAACAAAATCGTCATTCCGAAATTAAACGAAGTAAATCAATCACTCAATAAAACATGTTTTCGCTTTTGTTTTGTTCGAAATTATACGATTGTAAGCTTGCCCACTTTTGAACAAAATCTCAGTTGTTTTGTTTTCGCTCATGTACAAAACGATTAAAAAAATTTTTAAAGCTTGAATAATTGCTTCAAACGTTTGAGTAATGTTTCGTTTGTTTTCATACAATGATTTAAACTAAAGCACTACATGAGGACAAAAGAACGAAGCTTATAAGCTTATAATGCATAATAAGAATGAAGTTGGGCGACATAGTTCTCACTAAAAGTATGAGTAGGCATGTGTTCCGTAAAATAGTTTAAGTTCGAGTATTACCACTTGTTCCTGAGCTTATGACCACATCCATGAAGTCAGCTTGCTCATGCAACTGCTTAATTTAAGCAATACAAGTATATTGTTTACCAAAGCGTATGAGTGTTGATTAACAGACCTCATACGTTACGACGCACATAGGGTTATTTTGGCAATCTAGCTGGACATTAAAATTTTTAAATTATATTGGCTCTCAAAAGTTATTGAATAATCCTAGATTAATCAATCTTGGCAAAAAAATATCTTATGGCCTTAGGCTGTCAAAACTTGCAAATAAAAAAAATCGTACCAAGAGAAAAAAGTTCCCCCTGGAAGAAATAATCCTACCTCTGAAAAATTAAATTTTCGTTTTCGTTTCGTATGTTCAAAACCCTAAACTAAGAGCCAGGAGATTCTAAAATAAAATTTTCGTCCCGCCCCTTTTTTGTGGGCGGTGAAATAAAATATTTTTTGAAAAAATAATGTTATTATTAAAAGTAATGGATTTCATACGCCTTAATACCATAAAAATAAAATTTTTAAGTTTTTATGGGCAGGGGGAAATATCCCTACAATTCACTACCGAAACGAGAAAATGTGAAGTTTTTTTGGTAGTTTCCAAAAATATTATTTTTGAAGCTTTTATGTGCTTTTATCCAATCCTTAATCTTTGTCAGCGTCCTTACAAAATTGTTCGATTTAGCTTCGAGGGAGCCCAATTACATTATGCAACTTTAAAATTTTATTTGCATTTATATCGTACAATTTTTATTGCAGAAATTTGTGTGGATGTTCGCATTTGTTTACATTTTAAACTTCATAATTATAACCCCGAATTCGGGAACAGATCAAATTTCAAGATTATATGAATATGTGTGCCCTGCCCCTTTTAATCGTTATCTACCCTCTCTTTATCTGTGTAAGAATTGTAGCTACAAAACTTGCACAATGTAAAAAGCTAGAAATTAATACGCACAAAATTTTAAGACTATTACTTTTATATGCTTCAGATATGGTTTATGTATTTACTTTATATAAAAGTACCCATCCCTGGGTAATTAATCAGAAACATAAGGTTTATATAAAATTCTGAAATTATTGTAGATTTCTGTAAATAAAAAATCTAAGTTGCTGCCAAGTCTGCAATAACATTAAATCGGTATTTTTACTACTTTTTCTCTATTTTCTCTTGGAAAAAAAGATCGTATATCTTATCGCAGATACTAGGGTAGGTTTCCATAAAATTTGTTATAATTGTTTATTATAATTGATGAGCAAAAAGAGAAAAAAGGTAAAATTTGTAAAAAATCGTAAAAAATCGTAAAACAATGGCGCAAAAATGCACAACGTGTTTTTCTACAGTATAAAAGTAGAGATCCCAAATTTTATAGTGATATATAACATTTTTTGGACCGCGATTGTCCCCACTCGCAAAAACCATTTCACTTTTTATACCCTTCACCACAGGTGGAAAGGGTATATATAAATTTGTCATTCCGTGTGTAATTTCTACAATATTCATTTTTTAATTTTTCGAAAATTGTTTGTAAAAACTTTTTGTAAAAATATTTTTTTTTTAATTTTTTGTAAAATTTTATTCGATTTTTTTTGGAAAATTTTTAAAAAATTTTTTTCGAAAATTTTTCTGTGGAAATATCGTTATTAAAACGGTATGAAATAGTTTAATTTTTTTTTTTTAATTTTATTGAAGTTTTTTACCCTGTGGGTCAATTGGCTACCTATATGTGTATTGCTTTCTATAAAGGTCTTTAATACAAATCAAAGATGAAAACCTCTTCCAACCTAAAAACAAACAAAAGTCGCCCCTCGCAGGGGGTTATTGACCCCCCGAGATCTGTATACCTGTCGCGGTCTAATATTTATTTGACAAAAAAAGCAAAAGCGAAAAACGTAAAAAATAGGTGGGCGTGGTTTTTGGTCCGCAGCCTTCAAAGAAATGATCCGATGTTGCTGAATTGCAATCCCAAAATTTTCGCAACTATGCCTGACAGATTGGTGTGCTTAAATTTTTTGTATCTCTTCTGGTACCTTGGCAAATGACATACAACCCGAACACGGACAGACGGATAGACGGACAGATGGACATCGCTTAATCAACTTCTCTATGTATAAGGATCCAAAATATATATACTTTATGAATATTGTAGAAATTACACACGTAATGACAAACTTATATATACCCTTTCCACCTGTGGTGAAGGGTATAAAAGCACATTTGTATAACTTTAAATGTTGAAACTATCAGAAAATAATAAAATTTTATTAATTTTGTCAACATCACTTTGCTGCAGAACTTTATTTTATTCATAATTTATAATTTATTTATTTAAGATTTTTACTAATTTAAACGTTGTTAGATGAACAGTAGGGCGGAACGAAGAATTGTTTTTCAATTTCAATATGTAATAGTAATAAAAAGTTGCCATTTGATATTTTTTAGTCAATTGTAAAGTTTGAAAGCGATTGGAGTAATTTACGAGGTGCCGCAAATACAAATGCTGCGGATAGAAATATATTGAAATTTAACAAATTTCAAAACATTTGGATCTGCAAAAAGAACATTCTAAAAACTTGATAAACAATATTGTTAAAATATCAAGATCACTTTGATACCATTCGTCTAAATAATGCAAAAGTAGATAGATCACATACAGTCTGTCAAGAAATTGTTTTGACATAGTGAAAAAAGTTTTAGTTTTGACTGTTATAATAGAATTTTTTTTACAAAATTATTTTATTTATATGTTAGCTCACATAACATAAAAAAAGAAAACCCAGAAAAAATAACGATAAAAAACAAGATTAAAAACAGAAATACATTTGAAATTTTATTGTCAAGAAAATGTTTTTACATACTAAAATATGTTATATGAAAAAAGCGGCATCAATCACGGCTTGCAGACACTCTTGAATGGAATAAACTAACTTTTGCACGCATTCCGTTATTCCATTCCTTTAAAATTATAGCATTTAATTCAACTTGACTTTTGGAATGCCTCAGCAGCTTTTTTTCAAATAAGCTCACAAATTTTCAACCGTATAAATATGTCAAGACTCTGAGCTGCAGTATACAGTACTTTGTCACATTTTTAGTAAATCACGTCCTTACCAGAAAAGCCTTATGTTTGAGGTCATTATCCTGATAAACCTTCAAGTTCGGCCCTCCATGAGTCTAAATGCTATATTTATTGACCTTGGAAATTAGATGACCATTTAAAAAAATAGATATTTATATCTATTTTTTTGTTGTTGTTGTTTGTTAGTTGGTATATAGATCCAATGGAATTAATAAAAAGATTAATTTAAATATTAAAAAGACTCTATGCCTTTATGATAAAAGCCAATGATATAACAAATATTTTGCATTCTTTTAGTCGTAGTTAAAATACTAAACTAAACATAAAATAATAAATATAACTCTGCAATATTTAAAGAAATTAAGTTCAAGGCTTCTGCGGCACCTCAAGTTGTGGTTCTGCACAATAAAACTTTGTAGAATAACTTTTCACAAAACAAGACAAATTTTAATCACTATTCTAATGCAAAAAATATTTTATGCCATATATCAACGTTCCAACCTAATGAACAGTGAGTGACATGTACTTAAGTCGACAATAAAAAATAAAGAAAAAGAAAAATCAGTTTCCTAGTTCTGTAAATATGTAAACTGTACAAGTCTTGTTGAACAAATATTAGATGTAAAAACTTTTTGGCAAACTGCATCTGATCTTATTGCTACCTAATAGCATTGCTACGCTAGAATACCCAGCAAAAAAAATTAAAATAGTAATAGGGTTTGGAATTAATAATATTTGGTGGAAGGACTTTCTAACTGGATTACCAACTTTATGATGTTAACAAGCCGTGAGATTAAAAAAACCAGTTCCTTAAAATTGTTTACGCATGTGAATGCACATTACGCAATAAAATGTAATTCAAATGCCTTTTTGATTTTAAAGAATTAATTTCATTAATAAATAGATTTTTTTTTACTTAATTTGCAAAATTTTTTGAAATTAATGTAATTTATAGTAAATATTTTTAAATTATAAATACTAGTTCAATTATTAATTACTTCTTTTGAGGTTTAATGTAATGTGTTTTGTAATCGCGTAACAGAATTTGCCAATTACAGAAGTAAGTCATTATGAGGCAAGTACTTCTTTTTTTTGTTTGCTATTTTATTTATTGAATATTCAAATATAATTGAACTAACAACAAGTGTTCAAATTTTAAAACAAAAGTATACTTTATTAAGTCCAACCAATGCCGGGCTCAAATTTATTTACCGGTTGATGTTATCATTTTTAATTCATCTCTCTGGGGTTTAGCCAAAAAAGACAGATCTCGGGGGATCAATAACCCCTGCGAGGATCGATTTTTGTTTGTTTTTAGATTGGTAGGGTTTTTCTGCTTTGATTTGTATTAGACACCTTTATAGAAAGCAATACACATAGAGCTGGCCAATGGACCCACAGGGTACCCACTGGTAAATAGGAGCAGTTAAAAGGCACATGGGGGGTCAATATAAGAAAAATTTTTTTTTGTAAGGATTTCTTTTTGCTTTAGTCTGACCATTCTAACTAAATATAGATTGCAGAAAGGTCCTAAATTTGAAAAAAAAAAATCAATAAAATTTTTTTAAGTTTTTGAAAAAAAATACTGACAAAAAAATTTACAAAACATTTTCAAAAAGATATTTTACAAAAAAATATTCGAATTTTTTTTTTTAAATTTTCCACCAAATTTTCGAATATTATTTTACAAAAAATGTTTAAAAATATATTTTTAGAAAAATTTTTTACAAACAGTTTTCGAAAAATTAAAACAAAAATTTCAATATTTCTTTGAAAATTAAAATCATGACTGTAACATAACATATATTTAATATTAAGAATATACATACATATGTATGTATGAATGTATATGGAGTGACTATTTTTTTAAATGCGTTTGATTTTTAAATAGATGATATCTCTATTTTAAAACCTAGGTGCATTAAACACATATATATCATCAGGATACCGACTACAAACTGTCAAAAATAAAATACTTACGTTTATAGGTAAACGATTATTTTGAAGCCAGCAAAGCTACATGGCTACACGATCACCGTTGTGGCTGTCGTCAATTTAGGCTAATTTCTATTTTATTCAACAAAAGAAAATGCCACAAAATTGTAAATTACAAATTCATATACAAACAAAAACTTTGGAGGTAATATTTATGTATAAGTTTTTGAAAAATTTATTTAGTTTTATAAAAGCAAAATAAATATTTCTAAAACAATGTCAGAGTTTACGATGTAGCTGTCGTCTTGAATATCATTAAGTAGCTGACTACACGGCGACAATTGTAGCCAACGGAATTTGTTTTCATTTGTCTTCTATTTCGTTAAAGCATGAATAATGAGTTTTTTCTCATACGACTTAAGAGTCAACAATATGGATAATGCTGTACATGTCTGTATAAATAAAATCACCGTGGTGAAGGGTATAGAAGATTCGGTACGACCGAATATAGCACTTTTACTTGTTTTTAATTCATCTCTTTTGGTTTTAGCCAAAAAAGACAATATCCCTCCTTCTTATTCGAATGCGGGTTTCGATGTATTTCGAGCTTTTTTAAATATGTTATTGCATATTTCGCGATTTCTGCTTCAATCAATGGCACGTTTGAATCTTTGTGGATGTTCGAGTTTTTAATATACCATTCTATTTTGCCGCCTTGGAATTTTTCCAAGATTGAAGCTGAGGCGGTGTTCCATAACTAAATCTCATAACGTCATATTGGTTTGAGAATCGAATTGTATAGCAAAAGTTTGCAATCTAAGCTGAGCGTAGAGTAGAGTTTCTGCCAATAAGCCAGTTAAGTTGGACTGCTGTCAACTTCATTTGCGTTAGCTTTGATTCTATATGGCTTTTTCATGTAAGGTGCCGATCAAGATGTATACCGAGGTATTTGACAAAAAATTGAGGTATCATTTGATTATTTATGAGAATAGGGGGGCATGAGTTTCTACGCAGTGTAAACGTTATTTGACTACATTTTTGCCGTTCACTCTTATTCTCTTCTTCAACCATTTTTCTAAATTGAATATTTGGTCTTGTAAATACGTGATGTTATTTTGGGGACTTTCGTGAATGCTTAGAAAGCTGTATCATCAGCAAATGTCGATGTGTAGATTAGGAAAATTTTAGCTTTAAATTATATAGGTATTAAACCTTTATTATGCTATACTTTGTCGAACGCTCGAGACATGTCTATGAAAAGGGCTTCTTTCCTCAAAGGTCTTTTTGATTACATTTACTAATCTGTAAGTTTGTGCGATTGTACTGTGTTGTTTTCTGAATCCAAATTGATGTTTCGGAATACATCCTATCTCGTTTAGAATTAGAATTAACTTAGAAATTAAAATCTTTTCGAATATCTTTGACATGTTTGATAAAAGGCTTTTGGGTCTGTATGATTATATTTTTAATTTCTCGGTTTAGGAATAATAGTTATCAAAGATATCTTCCAATCTGATGGAAAGTACTCAAGACGACAAATGGCATTAAATATAAAAAGAGTTATTTTTAGTGCTATACGTGGTAGCTCAATTAGTATCTTATTGCTCGTTTTATCAAAACCAGGCAATTTTCTTGGTGTTTAAGTCAGTTAATGCCCTTTCAATATCTCGAAACTCAAACCTTAAGGTAACTACAGGACTATTATCGACAGGTGGCAGCCCAGCTATACAAGTCCAGTCATTTGGAGTAACCACGTGTTTTTAAATCGCCAACGAATATTTTACCTTGTCGGTATTATTTCCTGCCTAACATCCTCAAGAAGCCCGCAAGGGATGTTTGAGTATGACTGGTCGTTTTAAGTTTCTACATGCACGCCATAATGAATAATCTGATTGTGAATTAGTGTCAAGATCCGCCAGGTAATTTTTTAGAAATGCTATTCTTCGGGATTCCAACAGCATTTTAAGGGCTTTCGTGCAATCTCTGGTTTCACTCTTTTGTTGTACCTAGTTTGTTATCGTGTTGTTGGTGCATGTTGAGCGGACAGCTTGAGGTTTTTCTCAAATTGAGAAATACACAGCTCTACGTCTTCTGATGTTCTTAGCGGTACATTCTCCGAATAATGAGAACTAATATATTTTTTATAACTTAACCAATTTATGCGAGTGCTTGTTGTCGGTGATATAATTTCTTGTGGATTCCACATAGATTCCATAGTGGGTAAATAATCCGAAGATAAATCTAGTGATGCTTCAACATTAATCATTTCTCTTGCAATACCCTTTACCCTTGGTTGTTCCCTCGAAACAACATTCATAACCATTTTTAAGATTGTGTCAAACTAAACGCGACCTTTGGAGTAACTAACCGTGATCCCCAAAAAGTATGTTTGGCGTTGTAGTTGCCAGCTGCTAGAAAACAAGGACTTAGCGATTAGTAAAAATCGCTGTACTGGCACTCTGATATAATGAATAGGAGGTAAATAAATTGATGATATTAATAATCTTCGATGAAATTACTTAAGGCAGATGTTTGTTGCTTGAAGGTAGTCTTCACAAAAATCGCACAATAAATAGTGTTTAATTCGGGCCTTTATCAATATTACAGATCCACCACAAGCTCTACCACAGGGTCCTTAGTATCATAATATATAGCCACTGATCTTAAAAGGGCTATTTGTCGTTAAATGAGTCTCTGAAATCAACATGACATCAATTTGTTGGTTCTAGAGTTAATTTTTATGCAGGCGTAAGCCATTTGCGTTATAGAAACATATTTTTAAACAGTTCATGCTTTTTTAATTACTGACTGCAATATCATGGATTGCATTTTTAACGTTTCTCGCATCATATTTCCATTTGTTGTTGTTCGTTTATGTGTATGAAAATTAAATATAAAATTTTAGATTTCTCATTTATAAAAAATATCATGAATGTTGATTTTTGAATGTTCATATATGAAAAATGTTGAACCCTGTAAAATACTAACACATTCTGAAAATAATTATTTTTTTATATAAAAAAAAAAACAACATCATCTTGATCCCTGTTGTAAGCTCTTTTGGAAATCTCTTTTTCTGTTCCAACATTTCAAATTATGCGTACTAGTTACTAAAATTATAATTTATTTTCATATGTATGTATGCATGTATGTATGTATGTATGTATGTATGTATGTATGTATGTATGTATGTATGTATGTATGTATGTATGTATGTATGTATGTATGTATGTATGTATGTATGTATGTATGTATGTATGTATGTATGTATGTATGTATGTATGTATGTATGTATGTATGTATGTATGTATGTATGTATGTATGTCAAAAAACAAAGATAATTTTTATAAAACAGAGATGGAAAACTTTTTTGCAGGTAGCGGATAAAAATTTATCTATACATATAATAAAATAGTAACTCATTTCCGTTATCTGCTTTTCATTTGTGTTCGCAACAGGTAAAAACTACTGAATGGATTTTAAGAAAATTTTGTAAGGAGATACCTAGCATCCTGGCTCCAATATAGGATACTTTTTTCGACTAAAATATCTCATTTCGAAGATAAAGTGGAGAAAGAGCAGTGAAAACGCTCCAATGATGGGTACCTTTATTGAAATTTTCACAGAAGGTGTATACCTGTGGCCGCGATAGCAAAAAATACTAAAACTTATAGGGTGTGCGGAAAGTGACGTGTTATTTTCGTTTATGTTTTATTTCTTGAGCTGTAGGACGCAACCATTTGAAATTTGCAGACAGTAATTAAAACTATGTTCCCTTTATAAACAAGTATACAAAATTAAACTTAAAAATTAAAGGGTGTTTCGATAGTGACGTGAATTGCATGTATATGGCCTAAGTTTTGAGCGATAATAGGTAGACTCTTAAAATTTTTACAGGAGGTGTATTATTATGGCCACTATAACAAATAGCAAAAATTAAAGGGTGTCCGGAAATGATGTTATTTTTAGGAATATGGCCTAATTTTTTAACGTTTAAACGTTTCCCGACATTGATGTGATTTATATGTATAACATCTTATTTTTTTAACCATAATAGGTAGAATTTTCTACAGAAGATGTGTTGCCACAGCCGCTATTACAATTACTAAAAACTAAAGGGTGTTCCGACAGTGACATGTTTTGCACTTTTAGTGACTTTTTTTAAGCGTAGACTCTTGATATATGAATAGAAAGGGAATTGCCATGCCCGCTATAACAAAAAAAAAATTAAAGAGTGTCCTGACAGTGACATGATTTGTTCGTAAATAGCCTAATCTTTTGAACCGTAATAGGTAGTGTTGATAGGTTTACAGTAGATGTGCTGCTTCGGTCCCTATAAAAATTACTAAAAATTAAAGGGTGTTCCATCTGTGACATGTTTTCCACGTATATTACCTTATTTTTTAACCGCAAAAGGTAGCCACCAGATATTTCTTTAAAAAGTGTATTACCATGACAGCTATAACAGCAATTACTAAAATTTAAAGGGTGTTCCGATAGTGATGCATTTTTTTTGCGAATATGGCATTAATTCTTTAAACATGAATTTATACAGAGTGTTTAAATTTATGTCCGCTATAGCAAAAAATAATAAAAAATAAAAATTAAATGGTTTTGCGAAAGTGTCAAATATTTACATATGTATGTAGCCTAATTTTTGAACCGGAACGGCTAGACACTTTAAACCTACGCAGATAATGATCTATTCCCTATGAAAAGATAAAATAATAAAACCAATAATTATAAAAATTAGAAAACAAATGGAAATAAAAAGAAAAATAAATAATTCAGTCACCTTACCAAACCTATTTATTATATTTGACATACCCTATTCAAAACGCGACGATTTATTTAATTGTTATCACTAAACAAGGACTAACCGGAATTTAAACACAAGTTGTCTTCAGTGTGTCACTTAAATAAAAGTGTACAAAATTTTTATAATTTAACAATCACTTTCGATTTATCAATATTTACTAAACTAATAAAGTTGGGGCCATTGGTCCAACCAAAAAAAAACAATTTATTATTTACAAAATACTTTAAACACTAGAAATTTACTTTGATAACTTTCTTTAAACAATATTCTGATGAATTACATACATACATACAATGGCACAGAAAACTCTACATAACCGCCTATTTATTTCGATTCTAAGAAATATAAGCAAGATGTAGAAATTTGTTTTTAACCAAATAAACTGACATTAGGAACAGGTAATAATAGTGGTTAAAAAAATCACAGTTCAATTCATATATTAATAAAATCAGAAAATAATCATTTTGAAGGCACAGAAAAGTCTACATACTATATAAAAATGATTTAATATCTGTATTCAATATTTCCGAAGTTCCAATTAATATCTTTTGGGTACACCTTTTTGCGATTGTCAGAACATGACTGAACAATTAGTAAAATTAAAAGGATATTCCGATAGTGTCGCGATAGCCTTTAAACTTTAAACCTAAACAGATTATGTTTAAATTTGTCCCCTATAAAAAGTGAAAGTGGAATTTACACGGATTTCTTCTGAAACAAGTAAGGAACATAAAGAAAAATGAACGCTTGTTCCCTAGATTTCGCGAAAATCAGGAATTTGGACTTCTCTTCTAAACATTATGAAAGACACTTGGTATTTACAAAGGCTGCTCTATAAGACGTGAAGAAAATTTAAAACTGGAACTTTTCAAATTATATATTGAAGATAGTGCGGAACCGTACGTGTATGAGTCTGATGTGCATTTGACTGATTATTTTTTATTTAATACAAATAACCACAAAATAAATATAATATTAGACAGGCTTTTTGTTTTAAATAACTTATATGTATGTGTTATATATCCGTGTTTTACGATCATAAATTGCCTACTTTTTGTTAAAGTTTGCGAGAACGTAAATGCTACTTATATGAATTTTTATTAATAAACAAAAACTAAATAACAATTATTTTTAGTACGTGATTTTGCATCTCACGATATTTTTTTAGTTTTTAATGATATTTCTTTGGCAGTGTAAATGTGTATAAATTCCTATTAAGAAAAGGGATCGTAACGGATATAAGTTTTATTTAAACAATGACTTTTTAATGATTATTCCTCAATTTATATTTTTTGCTTGGAAAATAATAGTTATTTTTTAAACAATAAGTTTGCTTAGAAATTAATGATTACTTAATTTAATTTTTTTCTTGAAAAATAAAAGTTATTTTTCGAGGTTTTGTTTGTGCTTAGAAGAAAAAGACTTATTTTTTTAGTTTAATTTTTTTCTTAGAAAATAATAGTTATTTTTTGAGTTTTAGTTTTTGCTTAGAAAATAATTTTAAATAGTTATTTTTTAAATTTTATTTTTTGTTTGCAAAATAATAGTTATTTTTCAAGTTTTATTTTTAACTTAGAAAATAACAGTTATTTCAGCTTGGAAAATGATAGTTATAAAACTCAAAAAATAACTGTTATTTTTAAGCAAAAAATAAAACTTGAAAAATAACTTTTATTTTCTAAGTAAAAAATAAAAATAATACTTAAAGAAATAAAAATGAATGGAGGCAAAGCTAGTCCTCGTAACAATGATTATCTTGGTGTTTTTCTATATCTTGTAGCATTTCTCCTTCTTTATGATTTTTGTGGTTGAAATTTTTAAAATAATCGTTTGCGATCCCTGGTTAAGAAGTTATAAAAACTTGTTTGACTCTTCGTGAACTGTTAAGTTTAGATAATCTACATCAAAAATTGTGTAACAACCTGTTTGGCCACTCGACAATTTTTCTAGGTTCGCCTTCAAATTTTTTTTATCAATGTTCACTGATTTAAAAACCCAATAATTTAAATAGACAAAATCAGAAGCCAATGATATAATTTTCATCAAACGCAACAACGCTCACGCATGCAATTTAATAAATGTTACACACACACATACCATATACAAATTACTTAATCAATATGCAACAAATAAAATTTTAAATGGCGGCAACTATTACGGCATCATTTGGCTTATAAATTCAATTATAATAAATTTATACCCATCTCCGGTCCCCGGCACAGTAATAAAAACTTAAGCATATGTACATACATATGTATTTTATGGACAGCATTGCCACCTGACGTTACGCTGTGTTTTACTTTATAATTTAAGTATGTATATGAATACATTCATGTATATAACAGACAATTGATAAAAAGGCAGAAGCAAAAAAGGAGTATATGTATATGCATGAATGTATGTATATATTCCATACAGTGATATAAATTCACTTTTAAATATTTGCAACTTGAATGCTCAGCCAACTAGTAAACCACAACTGGAAAAATTATGAAAATTGGATAATATTTTTATTTGCAAATGGTCGGAAATGCTCTAATTATGGCAATTTGTGTGGTTAGGAAGCGATGTCAGCAAACATAAACTCGAACGTTTCAAATAATACCATATTTTGATTTGGATTGGAACTGACATTGATGAATTGGTTAGCAAACATCTATCTATTTATCTCTCTGTAAATTATAAACTCATCATCATCTTCATTTTGGGCACATAGCAAGGCGTAATTTTTTTTAAACATATGATGGGATTACGGCAATAAAACAACAGTTTAAAAATCTTGTTAGTACATATAAAAAATATATTCTTAAGAAGATATCGGCACAAAAGAGAAAATCAAAAAATAATTAAAGGGTGTTCTGACAGTGATATGTTTTTTGGTATATGGACTTATTTTTTGAGCAGTGTACGTTCTGTTTTTAAACGATGTGCGTGTAAAAAAATACGGTGATTTTCAGTAGTTAAATTCTTATTGATGTAAAGTTGCACGTTGCTGTTGAAACCAAACAAAACATTTTTATGAGCCTTGGTGTAGGAAGTAATGGATCTTAAAACAAAGTTACGTTTATAAGGTGACTGAAAGTTAACAACGATTGGAGGATCTGATTTTAAGTTTTTATTATCATTATTTCTCTCTCTTCCATAAATGTTCTTTGTTTTTACACGAAAAGCAGATTTTATATCCGAAAAATTGATACCGACAGTTTGACATATTTTTTTTTTTCGCAATTTTTATTTATTGTATCTTCAATATAATTGAACTATCAATAATTACTCATATCTTAAGTCTAAAAATATACTTGTTAAGTCCAACCAGTGCTGGACAAAAAAATGTATGTTTCACGGTTACTGTAATTTGTGGGTTATCCCTCTGAAGTACGGATGAGAGAAGCAGTGTCCCTCCTTCTTAGTCGAATGTAACCAGGTTCAGTTAGTATGTTACGGGCCAGTGGATTCGGATGAGTTTCAAGCTTCTTTAAATACCTTATGGCAAGTTTCGCTATTTCTGCTTTAACTGATGGCACGTTTAGATCTTTATGGATGTTCGAATTTTTTATATACCAGGGAGCAGATGTAATAATGCGTAGAATCTTATTTTGGCGCCTTTGAATTTTTTCTACGTTGGTAGCTGAGGCAGTGCCCCATAATTGAATGCCATAACACCATATTGGTTTTAGAATTGACTTGTATAATAAAAGTTTGCAATCTAAGGCTAGAGTAGAATTTCTGCCAATTAGCCAGTTTAGTTGGACTGCTTTCAACTTCATTTGTGTTAACTTTGTTTCTATGTGCCGTTTCCATGTAAGGCGCCGGTCAAGATGTATGCCGAGATATTTGACATCTGAAAGCTGAGGTATCGTTTGGTTATTTATCCGAATAGGGGGGGCAAGATTTTCTGCGCAGTGTAAAAGTTATGTGAGTACATTTTTGTTCATTCACTTTTATTCTCCATTTCTTCAACTATTTTTCTAAATTGGATATGTGGTCTTGTAAATATCGTGATGCTACTTCGGATCTTTCGTGAATGCTCAAAAAAGCTGTGTCGGCAGCAAATGTCGATGTGTGAACTCGGTTACTAGTTGGCATGTCTGAAGTATACAATAAGTATAAAAAGGGCCCCAGTATACTACCTTGGGGAACTCCAGCTTCGATTGGCTGGGGTGAGCTCAAAAAATCTCCTTCTTTCACAATAAATTTTCGTTCGGTTAAATAACTATCTAGCAGCTTATATAGGTTTACGGGCAAATTCAGTTTTAACTTATATATTAGGCCTTCATGCCATAGCTTATCGAATGCTTGAGAAACGTCGATAAAAAGCGCAGAGCAGTATTTTCTCTATTCAAATGTCTTCTTAACAACATTGACTAACCTGTGAGTTTGTTCGATCGTACTATGTTTTTTTCCTGAAGCCGAATTGATGGTTTGGAATACATCCTTTGTCGCTTAGAATAGGGTTAAGCTTAGTTATTAACATCCTCTCAAACAGCTTTGACATATTTGACAAAAGGCTTATAGGTCTGTATGATTCAATTTTTGTGTGGTCTTTTCCTGGTTTAGGAATCATGGTAACCAAGGACACCTTCCAATCTGTGGGAAAGTACTCAAAACGTAAAATGGCATTAAAAATAAAAAGAACGATTCTCCGAGCTACACGGGGCAACTCAATTAACATCTTGTTACTGGTTTTATCAACGCCAGGGGCTTTTTTGGTGTTCAAATCCGTTATTGCCTTTTCAAGATCACCAAATTCAAAACTTATCGGTACTGCAGCACTAGCCTCGAGAACTGGCAACTCAACTATATCAGTCGATATATTTGGGGTAATAACCTTTTTCAAATGTTCAGAAAATAAATTTCCTTTTTCGGTATCACTCCTTGCGCAGCCTCCAGCTGAAGTTCGCAAGGGAGGCTTATGTAAGACTGGCCTTTTAAGGTTTCTACAAGCACGCCATAACGAATACTCTGATTGAGGAGTTGCGTCTAGGTTTCCCAAATAGTTTTTCAGGGATGCTACTCTTCGAGATTCCAGCATGTCTCTTAGCCGGTTCGTGCATTCTTTAAGTCTGCTTTTGAGTTGAGGAGATCTCTGTGATTGCCATTCTCTACGAATTTTTCTTTTTTCAGCCAAGAGCCGTTCGATATCTGCAGAATAAATTTGATTGTATCTAGCTAATTGTCGGGTTATTGTTAAATGTTGGGCAGCTGATTTGAGGTTTTGGTCAAAATCAATAAGACTCCGCTCTACGTCTTCAGGTGTTCTTAGCGGGATGTTTTCCGAACAATGAGTACTAAGATACTTTCTATATTTCAACCAATTAATGCTTGTGGTAGTCATTGGTGATATGATGTTTTGTTTGTCCCACATATAGACGATAGTGGGTGAATGATCTGAGGATAATTCAAGTGACGCTTCAGCTTTAATCCTTTCTCCCGGAATACCCTTAAACACTCCAAAATCAATAATATCAGGTATTTTTTGTCGATCGGTTGGCCAATAGGTGGGTTGTCCACTCGATATCACATTCAGACGCATTTTTGAAATTGTGTCAAACAAAACACGACCTTTTGGAGTTATTAGGCGTGATCCCCAAAACGTATGTTTAGCGTTGTAGTCGCCTGATGCTATGAAACAGGGACCTAGTGATTTGAAGAAATCGCTGTATTGACTCTCTGATACTTGAAACCTAGGAGGTGAATAAATCGAAGAAATAACTAAGTTTTGATGAAATACTTCAATACAGATGTTTGTTGCTTGTAGGTAATCTTCACAAAAATCACACAGTAAATAATGTTTGATTCGAGCCTTTATTAGTATTGCTGAACCACCACATGCTCTGCCACGGGGGTCTTTGGTGTCATATAAGATATAGCCATTTATTTTAAAAAAGCTATTTGTTGTTAAGTGAGTCTCTGCAACCAGCATGACATTTGTTCCTTCTTAAGGAAGTACTCGAGTTCATTTTTGTGTTGGCGCAAGCCGTTTGCTTTCCAGAAACATATTTTTAAATAGTTCATGGTTTGTTAAGTAACGCCTGCAACATAGTAGATTGCATGCGTACCATTTCTTGCATCATGCTGCTCATAGAGCTCATAAAACTGTTTATCGAATGCACTAACGTCTCGATGCTTGCTTCGAGACAATTAAAATTACCAGATGGTGTTTCTTCTTTAGGATGCGATTGCAAATTAGGAGTAGAATTAGTTGTCGGTGTCGCTTTATGTACTGCAGTATGATTGGTTTTTACCATATCAGCGTATGAAACATGTTGTGTTGTTGGTTGGGCTAACTGAGGATAATGAGCATTTGCTCGATATTGTTGGTGCTTAGCAGGAGTATTTAGTTTTTGAGTGGTTTTCCTTACAATGGAAAAAACTGGACAGCCTCTGTAGTTAGCAGTGTGGTTTCCACCGCAATTGCTACATTTTTTTACTTTCGCGTCATCCCTTGCTTTGTCGCATTGGGCGGAACAATGTAGCTCGCCACATACAACGCAAACCGGAGGCAACTTACAGTAAGCCCTAGTATGACCATATTCTTGACAATTTAGACACTGGACAGGTCCTGGACGCTTATGCGGCAACTCTACAGTTATTTTACGGTGTAACAGGTATTTCAGATTGTAAATGGGGTGAATTTCGTTCTTCTTCAATCTGATATCTCCAGGTTCCAGTTCAACGCGAAATAGTGGTTGGGGGACACGTTCCCGATTACCTATTAGAGAGATTATCTACACTTTTTATTTTAAAACCCGCTTTTTGGAGTCCGGCTCTTATTTCAGCTGGATCTACGTATGAATCTACACCTTTAATGACTACCTGTAGACCTTTGCTACTCTTCAGCTGATAGGTATAATAGTTCTTTTTGCAGTTTTCAAACTCGCTTACTGCTTTACGATAACTACTTTCATCAATAAATTGTATTATTGGCTCATCAATGTTACCGCGCTTAATGGGAATTACATAAAATGAGTTCTCGCCAATAATTGTAATTAAATTTTTTATTAAATCGTTCGAATTTTTCTCCCTTAAATAAACTGGAGGTGGTTTGAACGACTTAATTGCCGTTTTATGTACACTCGTTTCACTATCTAAGATAGCAAAACGATTATGGGAATTTATTCCGGTAGAGTCCTTGTCTTTTTGTACTTTAGCCATTGGTGCAATCTGCGAAGATTTAGGGCTTCGACCTCTTTTCAATACAGTTATGTATCTGTCCATTCCCACTTGCGTCTTGGGTTTTTCTATACTATCCATATTATCTTTGGCAACACTGTGTTCAGAAGGCGATTTGTTTGTATTTATTTTATTGTCATCGCTTAGTAAAATGAAGAACAAGATTGGGCACGTATTACTGGCGTAGCATTAATACACAAATTATTTTCAGTTTTTTTGTTTTTATTTAATTCAGCATTGTCAACATTTTGTTGCTTAAATTAAACAGGCTCATTAGCCTTTATTGTTTTTATTTTATTTTAAAAGTAGCAATTCAATATGCCGTTGTACAAAATAAAGAAAAGGGAAAAAAAAGAAAAAAAAATATTTTACAAACAACTTTGTTGTTGTATTATAACAGGTTTGTTTTTTGTATTTGTTTTAAATTGTTCACACAATGTATGTTTTGTTTTTTGTTAATGCGAACTTAAAAAAAATCGCGTCCGCACTTATCAACGCCAAAAACAGAACTGTCATTAGCAACAGATGCGTTTTCATGTTTCATAGCAATATCTTTTATATGCGCTACATCTTGATTAAGCTTTTCAATTTCATTTGTGAATGCTAAGCAAACTACTTTTTTTCTTAAATGATCCAAATCAGTTTTGGCAATATTTAATCTCTTATCTATTTCATTGAATAGCAGCTCCGCGAGCAAATTCAACCAGTTCCATAGATTTTGAAGAAATATTACAGATTTTAATTTTAGTTTTGGCGGTAGTTGGTAAATAAAGTAAGTATACCTTCAGCTTAGAGTGAAAAATTAAATTAACAGATGTTTTTAACTATTTGGCTTGTATTCTGTTTTCAACCAGTATTTGTAAAGGCAGAACAGCTGGTAATGTTTGCATTTAGTTTTTGATATTTATCACAGCAAAAAAACACTATAGTGCATAATAGACTTGGGGATATCAATTACATTTTGTAATTAATTACACATACAATTACTCAATTACATGTAATTGTAATTGCAAATTTTTAATTAGAAGTACATGTAATTTGTAATTGAAAAAATGCAATTACAATTATAATTCTCAGTTATTCTTGATCACTTGTTGTTATGTTTATCTTACTAAAATAATACAATTTATTTTATGACAAAGGAAAAAATAACTGTTACAAGCAAAAGAACTTAAACAAACAAACACAATTTAAAAAACGAAACGTTCAATTGCGCATTAAGCGTTAATATTATGAATAAAATCCAAAAACAATCAATGCACCAAGTGCATCAAAAAATTACAATTAATTTTCTTCTCTTGAAACAATTGAAGATGATGTTTATGATGATAATGAAGTAATAGTTGAAAAAACATATACCTCCAATTACCATTTTAAAATGCAAAATTGTAGACGTTCATGAACTTTGTAAATTGAGCAAATTAGAAGATTATTCCATACGAAAAATTTACATTGGTTTAAAGCTATTTTTAAAATCTAAACAAGATTACGAAACCATATGTAATTCTCTCACCGGCAAATACGAGTTCTTCAGTTATGAAGAGTACGTGAGACGTGTAAGACGTGTTTTTCAAGCGATACACTTGAAAAAAGTTATTTTTAAAATAACTAAACAAATCAAAACTATTTGAAACATAACAACATAAATATCGTGTACGAACTTTTAATTTTTATGATTTTGTAATTGTAAAATCTCAAACACTCATAAATAACAACATTCAACAAACTAAAAAAATAAAAACGAAGAGTAAAATTTTTGCAAATAACAACAATAAAAAATCATCATATGAATACACAAACATCTCTTTTCTTTGTTTTCTAACAACATCATCTTCACATAACGTGTATGTAACGGGTGATTTTTTTGAGGTTAGGATTTTCATGCATTAGTATTTGACAGATCACGTGAGATTTCAGACATGGTGCCAAAGAGAAAGATGCTCAGTATGCTTTGACATTTCATCATGAATAGACTTACTAACGAGCAACGCTTGCAAATCATTGAATTTTATTACCAAAATCAGTGTTCGGTTCGAAATGTTCAAATGTGACAAATTTTGTTCAGCGATGAGGCTCATTTCTGGTTGAATGGCTACGTAAATAAGCAAAATTGCCGCATTTGGAGTGAAGAGCAACCAGAAGCCGTTCAAGAACTGCCCATGCATCCCGAAAAATGCACTGTTTGGTGTGGTTTGTACGCTGGTGGAATCATTGGACCGTATTTTTTCAAAGATGCTGTTGGACGCAACGTTACGGTGAATGGCGATCGCTATCGTTCGATGCTAACAAACTTTTTGTTGCCAAAAATGGAACAACTGAACTTGGTTGACATGTGGTTTCAACAAGATGGCGCTACATGCCACACAGCTCGCGATTCTATGGCCATTTTGAGGGAAAACTTCGGAGAACAATTCATCTCAAGAAATGGACCGGTAAGTTGGCCACCAAGATAATGCGATTTGACGCCTTTAGACTATTTTTTGTGGGGCTACGTCAAGTCTAAAGTCTACAGAAATAAGCCAGCAACTATTCCAGCTTTGGAAGACAACATTTCCGAAGAAATTCGGGCTATTCCGGCCGAAATGCTCGAAAAAGTTGCCCAAAATTGGACTTTCCGAATGGACCACCTAAGACGCAGCCGCGGTCAACATTTAAATGAAATTATCTTCAAAAAGTAAATGTCATGGACCAATCTAACGTTTCAAATAAAGAACCGATGAGATTTTGCAAATTTTATGCGTTTTTTTTAAAAAAAAAGTTTTCAAGCTCTTAAAAAATCACTCGTTAATAATAAACAAAACTAAAAAGAAAGTATATCAACAACAACATATATTACCCGCCAATAACTTAATAATAAAGCAAATAAGGTGAATTAGCACAGCTGTTATTATCTTTTATAATCAAGTTGTGAAGTATTGTATAAATGGATGTGCAAGTAGTACACTATCAATTCCTTTTTACATTGACAGACAAATTAAATAAGATTGATCTGTTATCTAAAAATAAATATTAAATAAGCTTACGCATTGTTACATTTCTTGTTTTCTTTATGCCTAACTCTAATATTGTTAAAAATAGTTCTGTTAGAAGAAGTAAACGCCAAATTAAAAGGACAATCAAAACAAATAAATCCAAAAGCACTCAAGAAATGAAGTCGGTGCAAGAAATTACTCCAGCCCCAGACTTCCCATCTCATGACGAACAAACACAATTGAAGGAAGGTTTTCATAAATCACTGGCCGGTAATTTAAACATCAATTCGCGGTTTATAAATATAGATTCCCCATTCAAAACTCTAAATATAATGGAAAAACGTTTTGATAAACTTGCGAGAGAGTTAGAGCAAATAATTGATAAAAAATTCAAATAATACAAGGCTGAACTTTTAAATGTGTTTGATAAAAATGTTAATACAATTAAACAGGAGTTAAAAGATGTTACCGATAGAGTTCAACATTTAGAAGAAGTTACTGATTCCATTAAGAATATGCAGGATGAAATTAGTTCCCTTAAAATTAAAATTAAACAACAAGAGAACAAGAGCGTTGCGTGTGAGCTACGTTTAAATGAAATTCCATACAAACCACAGGAAAATTTATATTTAATATTTGAAAAAATCTGCAAAACCATTGATATTTCCATTCCTGCAGTAAAAACTAATTATCGTTTGCAGAATTTAAACAACAAAAAGAAAAAAACTTCTCAAAAAATGCGGTAATAATCGTTAAGTTATGGTCTCCGCACGATAAGAATTTCTTCCGCAAATCATTTTGAAACTACCGTAAATTACATAAAGGATTTAATTTTTGCCTAAGACACAAAGGAGAGTCTTCAGACAGTAAATTTTATGTAAATGAACACTTAACAGCAAGTAATTTGTACATACTTCGTGCTGCAATTAAGTTCAGAAAGCAAAATTATTTACACAGTGCCTTTAGTTTGCTTAATCTATATCAAAAAAAGTGCGGATAGTAATCTTATTCTTGTTGATGAGATAAATGACCTAAATTACTTATTTCGGGAACCGGAACGCTTGGTCTCTACAGGTGACCTCACTAATTATTCTGCAAATTAATCCTGTATTGCTGTATTTGATCATAATTTTCGTCATAAACCCACCAATTGCTTTAATTATTTATGATTTTATATTTAAATATCTAATATCTATTTTATCATTTTATATAACATATTCTTTATTTTTGTCTCATTATTCAATTTTTTTTTGCAAATGCTTTGTTTCTAAACAGGAACATATTCACAATTAATTATGTCTCGTGCGTTACTCCCTTAAACCATTACCAAATAAGCTATGAATGGTGACTATAGAACATGTTGCGGAGATAACTCTGCGAATATGATCAAAATACTTGTTAAACAAAAAAATGGTATTCAAATTTGTCATATTAATGCTCAAAGCCTAAAAAGAAAGATTGATGAACTCAAATTTTTGTTTGAAAATTCCTCTGTTGACTTTATTTGTGTATCTGAGACCTGGTTTGATTCGAGTGTTACAGATTTATCCGTCTCTTTAAATGGATATAATCTACACAGAGTAGATAGAGAGGATGGTTATGGTGGCGTTGCCATTTATATAAGAAAGGATATAAATTTCAATATCAAGTATACAATATCAAATATACAATAAGGACATTCATGACTTTGAGGGTTTGGGTGATGATTATCTCCCTAATCTTGTTGAATACTTATTTATTGAAGTAACTAACGAAGGAAGTAAATTGGTAGTAGGAAGTGTTTACAGACCTAAGAGAAACTTTAATGTAAGACAATTTGTGCAAACGTTGGAAATGCTAACTGTCATGTATGATAAGGTCATAATAGCAGGCGACTTTAAATCAAATCTCCTAGAAGATTGTAGTCTTTTAGACAAATTTTCTGCGCTTGGTTTAACATTACCTAACACCACAAATGACACACTTTTATATTTATACCTGGTAGATAGTGTACCTAACATCCTACTTTACGATTAGCTCTCTGTGCCATGTTTTTCCAAGCATGATTTGATTTCCTTGACTTATAATTTTAATTTAGTAACACCTATTCAAACGTTTATGTTTCGTGATTTTAAAAATATAGATTATAGAACTTGAATTTCTTTTCGGTCTTGATAAACATGACCCATCAATCATTAAAAAAAGACTTACCGATATGGGTCTTCATTGTTTAGACATTAAAATCGTTATAAAGAAGATTGCATACAACGTGAAATATGTAATTTACGTTGTGTATTTTAAAAGACAAACAATTACAATTAAAGAGCTGAGGCAATAATATTCTGTAATTGATTATTTGAGGGTGAAATGAAATTTCATCAAATTAAAAAAAAAAAACCCCAGATAACTCAATGTTATAACTGCCAAATGTTTGGACACGGTTCTAGCCGCTGCAAGATTAAAATCTTTTGTCGCTGGCGGCGACGGTCGTTCGAAAAAGGGCGAATTTAACAACCAAATAAAAAGAGCCAAGTTTCTAATTAATTGGTTTAGGTGTTTATTTCTATTTAAAAAATATTATAATTAACAAATAGAAATAAACATATAAGAACAAATGTACTTACCGCAGTGCTTTCCTTTAACGAACTAATTTTACTTGTTAAATAATTTAAAGTTGAGCCAAAAATTCTTTATGTATTAAATACATCAAAAATAACGGGCCAACTTAACGAAACAAAAGCACTGCAGAATAATATTGTTACATATAAAACTAACTGATCATTTACAATCATACATATGTATAAACAAATAGGAAAAACGGGAATAAAAATACATAATATGAATATACATAAATGATCAAGAGACAAAATAACAAGACATTTAGGCAACTCATAGACTGACAAATCAAAATAAATAAATTCAAACAAAATAATAAATGTTTCCAGTTTTATGAGCCATTAAGCGACATCCCCACCCCCGTGGATCGACCACGATTCACTTCTCCAAATCAAGGACTGCAAGTTTGGAAACAGGACGCATCAGGACACCAGTGCTAGTACGGACATCAGCACGACGTATAATATCATCTTTACCCTTGTATACCTCTTCCACTCGACCTCGTCTCCAATCTTTTCGGGACACTGCAGGATCACAAATGATAACCAAGTCACCAACGGCAATGGGCTTTGTGCGTTGACACCATTTGGAGCGTCTGGTCAAAGTGGACAAATATTCTTCAGATTTTATAATTTCAATTTCGGCATTAAATTTTTCTTTCTGGGCTTGGCGACAAAGATAAATTTCCGCAGTTTTTAGTTCAGCAGCAGTCAAACTATTTCTTTCATCTTGGCTTACTTTCCTTTGGCATCGACTTATGAAACGTAACATCCAGGCAACCGTTCGTTTTAGCTTCAAATAAGAAGAAAATCTACTAAAATCAATAATAGGAGGAATATTAATTAATAGAGCAAATTTTGGACGTAGCTCCTCTGTATCAAGGCTAGCAGGGCTTATATTCACAGCTTTGGGCCATTCATCTTCACCATTATAAAGAAAATTAGGGCCACTGAACCAGCTGGATTCATTCGAAAAGTAGACCTGAGACTTCATCCTAGTGGTTTCATCAGCAACATTGATATTGGTGGGCAGCCATCTCCAATCTGCTGGGCTAGTGGAATCTAGAATTTCTGTGATTCGATGGGCAACAAAAGGCTTGTATCTACGACTTTCTGAGCCTATCCAATTAATCACAGTAGAGGAATCGCTCCAACAAATAAACCGAGAAACCTTCATGGAATGCTCCTTCAAAATCGTATCCAATAATCGAGTACCCAAAACAGCAGCCTGAAGTTCGAGCCTTGGAATACTCATCGTTTTTAGAGGGGCACATCTCGTTTTTGCAGCTACGAAGGATACTTCAACTTTTCCATCAGTATATATGGACCTCCAGTATGACGCGGCACCAAATGCATCCTCACTAGCGTCGACAAAAACATGTAGCTCCAGACGGATAGGAATGCCATTTCCAAAATAACAACGAGGCACTTTCACATTAACAACATTTTTTAGCTCTTGGCGCCAAATATTCCACATGTCATATAAGTCATTGGGCAAAGGGTCATCCCATCGGACATCGTACCTCCATACCTCACGCATCAACAGTTTTGCCGTAATCATAAAGTTGCTCAATAGACCAAGTGGATCGAAAATAGACATTACCACACTAAGCAACTCTCGTTTTGTAGGAGCCTTCAACCCATTTATGACATCAGCATTCACGTTGTAGAACCTCAACTCAAACCTGAAAGTATCATCTTTAGGTTGCCAGTACATACCTAGGACTTTTTCTGACTGCAGCTCGTTGATATCGCTGGAAAAGTTCACCGGCTTCTCCATAGCACCTTTAAGAGCCACAATTACCTGAGACGAATTGGATGAAAAATTTCTTAGCTCGAATCCAGCTGACTTATGGATGTCACGAACTTGTTGGGCAACTTCAATAGCTCTTTCAGGTGTTGGAAAACTGTCGACGAAATCATCCACATAATGATGATCCATGATAGACTTCACCGCACGAGGGTATTTTTCCCGATAGCTTAGGGCGTTGGTTTCTTTGACATAATGGGCTACGCAGGGCGAACAAGCAGCGCCAAATGTCATCACGACCATCTCATAAGTATCTGGAGGCTTTCTGTCATCATCGCGCCAAAGGAAGCGTTGGGAACATCTGTCTTCAGGAGCCACAAGGACCTGGTGAAACATTTCTTTAATGTCGCCGCAAACTGCAACAGCTCCAACTCGAAAGTTGAATAAAATAGACGGCAGAGGCTTATATTGCTGAGGACCCTTTAAGAGCATGGAATTCAACGAAACGCCTTCAACAGTTGCAGCAGCATCAAAAACTAGCCGAAGCTTTCCAGTTCTAGGGCACACACCAGAAGCTTCATTAGGCAATAATTTCCTTACATACCCCTTTGACACGTAATCGTTCATGATGGACTTGTAGGCCTCACCAAATTCCGGAATTCTCTTCATTTTCCTCTCAATACCATTTAGTCTATTTAAAGCCATGGAATAACCGTCTGGCAGGACTACATCATCAGAGCGCCACAAGAGCCGGGTTTGAAATCTTCCTTCAACTTTGACAGTAGTATTCATCATTATTTGACGAGCTCGAGCAACCTCCTTCGATTCTATGACCGGTAAGACCTTGACTCCAAAATTTTCGATTTCAAAATAATTTGCCACCAAGTCGTAAAGTGTCTGCTCAGGCTGAACTGTCAACAAACATAAATTAGAGTTTGATGGCTTACCCTTCATCGGACCAAAAACGACCCAACCCAATGGTGTGTTGACAGCATATGGACCACTTTCTTCCAAAGGCACAATTTCTTCAGGAAGACCAAGATGGCAGTGATCTAATCCTATCAGGACTTTAGGAGCCACACCATTGTATAATTTAATTGGTAAACCAGGATGAGCGCTTAAATCCATATTGAAACTCTGAGCCGGCAATTTCAAATTCGAGACACCATAAACATTTTTTAAAGCATATTTTCTTTGCTTACCAATCCCACTTACTTGCAGATCAACCACAGACGCCATTTCTTCAGATTCCTTTCCAGCGTACCAGTGCAAGTTCAATTTACTTTGATGCCCCCGGAGGCCCAGTTGCCTCACCAAGGAGCTGTCCACCATAGTAACCGAAGAACCTTCATCCAACAACGCGTAAGTTTCAACCTTGTTACTAGGACCATAAAGCACAATAGGCACAACTCTAAACAGCAGTACGCTCTTATCTGCAGGACGGGATACACAGCTCAAGACAGACGCACTTCCATTTGATGAACCACTTGGGGCTTCTGACTCACTTGGCCCAGAATATTTTTCGCGACTATTATTAATTTTTACATCATGTAGTAATTTGTTATGTTTTCGCAGGCAACCATCGATGGGACACTCTTTTCGTTTACGGCAACTCCTACTAGGATGCCCCGACCCAAGACACGAAAAACATAACCTCAATTTCTTTACATTAGACCATCTGTCAGGCACACTCAATGAACTAAATTTTTTACATTCAAATAATTTATGATTACCCTGGCACATAGGGCATTCTTGTTTATGTTGACCATCAACGGCGTGGAGGACAACTTTTCTTTTAGGTTCACTATAATTTCGATTACTACTCACACCTTGAATAGTTTGCACCAAATCAGCCCATTCCATTCGTTTGCTCAAGGGAAGCTTACCAACCAATTCATCCATTAATGTAGGATTCGCTAAATGCTGTTGTCCATTGGCAGATTCCAAAAAGGCGGCAAGATTCTGCACCTTAACAGCAAATGGCACAAGTCGATCAATAGCACTCTCACTAATGGGCTGAATTTCTTTCACTTGTTGGAGCTGACATCGGATAAGCATTTCTGGACGACCATATCGAAAACGCAACTGCTCCATCACCACATTGACGTTATCCGGATGTATGAGCAACGATTTAACACTCTCCCTTGCATCACCCTTTAATGCCTTTTGGATCCGAACACAATTTTCAAAATTATTGTAATTATAAACAGCAGTCGAATTTCTAAAGGCTGTTGAAAAAATGGGCCAATCCTCAGGTGTACCACTAAATTCCGGCAGGTCATATATTTTTCTGTGCACTGCCATCGAACCGCCATTTTGAGACACAAAATTATTTGGCGGTAACATTTGGTTTGCACAAAAACCGGTACTATTTGCATTGCAGCTAAAACACGAAAATGGCGTACGGCGATCAGTGCAGTCAACGTTGGCTGAGACAGAATTTTCGACGTTAGCTTCACTAGTACCCGTCACAGCTGGCGCCATATTGGATGGTTGGGGCATGGCTGAGGATGGCGTTGAATTGGCATTAAGGGCAATGGACAAAACTTTCTGAGCAGTCAGCAACTGGACCTGGAGTGTATTAATTTGGCTTTGCAAGTCTTCCAAATTGATACCGGAATTGGGCTGGGGCATCGTAAGCTGTTGGCTAGGTTGAACCGTGGCTGAGGGCATGTTGGACGCACAGGTGGAACTCGTAGACATTGCGACAGCGACAGGGGCAGATAATATTTTATCACTTATTTGGGCAGTACTTACTATTGTCTTGGTTACTCCTGAAATAGATGGAACTACTGGTATAGGCATTGCTGTTCCGGCGGCAGAGGAACTGGTAGACAGCAAAGGAGCTCCAGCGGCAGTGGGAGCCAATTGCTGTGACGGCAGATATGTTCCGGCAGATGGAGAACCACTATTATTTTGGCTTGATGTTGTCTGCAATCGAGCGCTTTTTCTCACTGGCGATCGTTGCATTATTAACCACAAATATTCTTTAAACAATTGTTGTCCCGGCAGACGAGAACCACTTTAAAAATTTTAAAATATATTTTTTTTTAACGCAGGCAATGTCCAATAAAAATTATTTATTCCGGCTGACAAGGAACCACTTCAGCAAAAATTTATTTTCTCTTAGACAGAGAACCAATTGTTCCGGCAGTCAAGGAACCACAATAAATTTTTCCAAAGACCACAATGGTCAGCTAGGAACCACAAGAATTTCCGCTCAAAAGCTGAGAAATAAAATTTTTATTTAACGGCAGGCAATGTTCAATAAAAATTATTTATTCCGGCTGACAAGGAACCACTTCAGCAAAAATTTATTTTCTGTTAGACAGAGAACCAATTGTTCCGGCAGGCAAGGAACCAAAATAAAATGTTCCGGCAATTAAGGAACCACAAAACAAATAATATATTCTCCAATAAATGTTCCGGCAGTCAGGGAACCACACAGAAATAAATTTATTCCTCACAAAAATGTTCCGGCAGTCAAGGAACCACAAACAAATAAATTTATTCTTCAAAAAATGTTCCGGCAGTCAAGGAACTACAAACGAATTTATTTTTAATTGTTCCGGCAGGCAAGGAACCAAATCTTTCGCCAAAGTATTGCGAATTTAATTTTTATTAATTGTTCCGGCGGGCATGGAACCACATTTTTCGCCAAATAAAATGCGAAATAAAATTTTTGTTATCAATTGTTCCGGCGGGCATGGAACCACATTTTTCGCCAAATAAAATGCGAAATAAAATTGTTGTTATCAATTGTTCCGGCGGGCATGGAACCACATTTTTCGCCAAATAAAATGCGAAATAAAATTTGTCGCTGGCGGCGACGGTCGTTCGAAAAAGGGCGAATTTAACAACCAAATAAAAAGAGCCAAGTTTCTAATTAATTGGTTTAGGTGTTTATTTCTATTTAAAAAATATTATAATTAACAAATAGAAATATACATATAAGAACAAATGTACTTACCGCAGTGCTTTCCTTTAACGAACTAATTTTACTTGTTAAATAATTTAAAGTTGAGCCAAAAATTCTTTATGTATTAAATACATCAAAAATAACGGGCCAACTTAACGAAACAAAAGCACTGCAGAATAATATTGTTACATAATGGGTGATTTTTTTGAGGTTAGGATTTTCATGCATTAGTATTTGACAGATCACGTGAGATTTCAGACATGGTGCCAAAGAGAAAGATGCTCAGTATGCTTTGACATTTCATCATGAATAGACTTACTAACGAGCAACGCTTGCAAATCATTGAATTTTATTACCAAAATCAGTGTTCGGTTCGAAATGTTCAAATGTGACAAATTTTGTTCAGCGATGAGGCTCATTTCTGGTTGAATGGCTACGTAAATAAGCAAAATTGCCGCATTTGGAGTGAAGAGCAACCAGAAGCCGTTCAAGAACTGCCCATGCATCCCGAAAAATGCACTGTTTGGTGTGGTTTGTACGCTGGTGGAATCATTGGACCGTATTTTTTCAAAGATGCTGTTGGACGCAACGTTACGGTGAATGGCGATCGCTATCGTTCGATGCTAACAAACTTTTTGTTGCCAAAAATGGAACAACTGAACTTGGTTGACATGTGGTTTCAACAAGATGGCGCTACATGCCACACAGCTCGCGATTCTATGGCCATTTTGAGGGAAAACTTCGGAGTACAATTCATCTCAAGAAATGGACCGGTAAGTTGGCCACCAAGATCATGCGATTTGACGCCTTTAGACAATTTTTGTGGGGCTACGTCAAGTCTAAAGTCTACAGAAATAAGCCAGCAACTATTCCAGCTTTGGAAGACAACATTTCCGAAGAAATTCGGGCTATTCCGGCCGAAATGCTCGAAAAAGTTGCCCAAAATTGGACTTTCCGAATGGACCACCTAAGACGCAGCCGCGGTCAACATTTAAATGAAATTATCTTCAAAAAGTAAATGTCATGGACCAATCTAACGTTTCAAATAAAGAACCGATGAGATTTTGCAAATTTTATGCGTTTTTTTTTTAAAAAAAAGTTCTCAAGCTCTTAAAAAACCACTCGTTATAAAACTAACTGATCATTTACAATCATACATATGTATAAACAAATAGGAAAAACGGGAATAAAAATACATAATATGAATATACATAAATGATCAAGAGACAAAATAACAAGACATTTAGGCAACTCACAGACTGACAAATCAAAATAAATAAATTCAAACAAAATAATAAATGTTTCCAGTTTTATGAGCCATTAAGCGACATCTTTTGTTCAAATTGTGCTGGCCAACATAAGACGTCAGGTTGCAAAGAACCTACACCTAAGTGTGCAAACTGTAGTGGCCCACACAAATCAACATTCGACCAATGTCCGAGTAAGTTAAATTATCTACATATTAGACAACGCACCCAACCAGCTCCAAGACGACTAGTCTGTATTAATGCTGGAGGTCCTTCTCGAAGCTATAGCAACAGTTTCCCTAATACATTGCGCCAAAGTGCTCCCACTACATCTGGTAACTGGCATGCTCAAAGAGATATTATCAACAACAAAAGCAGTAACAACGCTAATTTTAATAGCATCATCAATGATTTATTCTCACTTGAAGAAATTAAGAATTTAACATTAGAGTTAATTACAAATCTTACAAATTGTAAAAAGAAGGCGGACCAGTTCGAGGTCATCACTAACCTCGCATGCAAATTCTTATCATAATGGAAAGCAATGGAATCAATATAATAACTTGGAATGCAAGGGGCATTCGCAATAAATATTGAGAATTATTTCAATTCTTAACTAGTCATATTATCCATATATGTTTAGTATCTGAAACCGGTCTTTCTATCAGAAACAAAGATTTTAAAAGTTATAGAAATGATAGGGTAAATGCTAGAGGCGGAGGTGTTGCAGTATTTATAAGGAAAGATATATTTCATCAACTACTTCCTATTGTTAACACATCTTTTATTAAGAATATTGGCATCAAACTATTCACTACTTCAGGTTCTATTGATTTGTATGAACCTCCCATACAAAGTGAGAAATTACTATTGTGTATATAGAGAACTATAATAGGTATGGTCTTCAAAGTGGGTACAAGTAAACTCCTTAAATTCTTCTTAAATATATATTCACGGACAAGTGTTAGTTGGCCAAAAATTGGGATCAACAATTTGGTTAAAAAGATCAAAGGATACGCCAAGCTTAAACTACGTTATGCTCCTGGGTTGAGAATATAAAAATTTATAGTAATATTAGCTTCAGTGTTCAGCTTAGATTTAATATAATATTCAATGTCATCATCGGTTTTAGCAGATGCAAAACGAGACACAAATTCCTTGGTGGTAGAATATTTAATTTCTTGTGGTTAACTTTCTCGGAATTATTATTATTTAACAAGAAATTACATGGTTCAAAACCCAGCAAAATTTTTACTCAAAACTTCAGTGGGAACAACTTCTTAAACGCATTACTTAGGAGCTCTATTCCCTACTCGCTGCATTACCTAGAAGCTATTTAATAACTACTTCCTTATAATAAATTACATTACTCATCATTTTCTTGTATAAAATAATACATTTAATTTAAAAACGAAAAATAGTAGGCATAACTTTTAGATCAAAAAATCTGTGAATATTTAAACTTTTTGTTATTTAATAAAATATTTTTAAAATTGTATTTAGTTTATTTTTTTGGTCCTAAGCAAGTTGACTGGTAATAAGTTGATTGGCTTATGGTTTTTTTAAGTTTTCTAAACAGAATTTCTTTTGTCAAAAACGTATTACAATAAAACCTGAAAAAATTCTAATAAAATTCTGTTAAATTAACAAAGAAAAAAAATTGTTATAACAGTAGTAAAACATTCTAAGAAAAACTACCCATAAAATTAGTTAAAGTTACATCCCTAAGACCCATTATTATAACTTGTCTTTGGCTAAAGTTAGGATTTTGTTAGAGCGATAAATAGTTTTTCGTTATAATAATGAGGATAATGCTCATTGCTATAACTTGTCCTTATAGTACGTGATAGTTAAAAGTGGTTTTAAGCTTTCTTTTAATAACGAAAAACTATTTATCGCTCCAACAAAATCCTAACTTTAGCTAAAGGCAAGTTATAATAATGGGCCTAAAAGAAGTTAATGTGACTAATTTATCCGTAGCTTTGATACATTTTTATATTACTAAGTTTTTATTTTATTTTTGAAGAAAATTTGAATATATGAGCCGTTTTGTTTGAAAGTGGTGTAATTTTATTTTGACAATAAATTAGTTAATATTAAAATTGATATTCACGTCTGAACAAGGATGATTTTCCATCCCTGGTTCATGTTTGAGAGTGATGCCAAAGCTAGTGGAAGTTTTTGACGTCTATCATCAATTGCCCCATATGCATCATCCTTTGGCTTTATATACTTTTTTTTATCGAAGTGGAAGTCTCGCTTTTGTTTGATTTAATTAAATGGTATTTTTCGAATAATAATTTGCGCCATATCGTTGGCCGAATTTGATTAACTTTCTTATAATTCTTTTTGCCATATCGTTGGCATTTGTTTTGAATTGAATTTGCTTTAATATCGTTTGTAATTCGCTAGAGTTCATTATAATATTAAATTGTAAATTTTCTGAAAATATATTTTTGAAATTATTTAGAAATTAATAAACTAAAGGAAAGTTAATTTGTAACTTTGCCTTTTTTTGATTAAAAAAACTAAACTTTTGTGTTCTCTTTTTATTGCCAACGTTTTTTGTGCTTAGTGCCTGTGGTTCCAACTCAGGTGAAGATAGCCGTTTAGAAGCCATCATTATCATCCCCACATTTTTAATACAATTTACTTTGAACTTTTTATATATAAACTTTTTCCAAAACAATCTGTTAAAATTTTCATTGTTTTTATCATAGTTAATGAAGTTACAAATATAATTACTTTGAAAATGGTGTAAGTCTACTATCCTCAAAGACATACTACTATTTGGTCCGAAATTGTACTACATAATTTCGTTAGTGATTTTTTACATCAGTGGCAACATTGTAAATGACATAAAAATCTTTATAGTTTACCGGAATTTCGGTTTTCCCCGTTTATTATACAGTATAATAAATACAAAACCCTTAGAAGATGCGATTCTAAGATGGCGAAAAAATATCAATGGTGAAGAAGTAAATTGGTGGGAGATCTGTTATATAAGGGTTTTAAAAAGCAAACCATATACATTGTTCTATAAAACTTCATTTAATGAAAATGAGGATTTTAAATCACCAAATTTATTTCCCTCACGGGGAAGACCACAAAACTTTGAAAATATAGTACTAACACGTCTATATCATCATTCCAGACCCATCACATTCGATAAAATGACAGATATGATTGATTTATAATAAATACATATATATCCCTCCAGTGCAACATGACTATTTTGAAAAACTTCATCATAATGAAAAAAGTTAAAATTATTAATAGTAAGAGCATAAATTAATAATGTTGGTTAAATGGTAAATGTTTGAAGAAAGAATTATTATTTTGTTATTTTTTAATTGCTGAAGTATTTAATAAAAATTTGACAAAAATAAATTGGTTTGTTTCAATTGAGATCCCGTAGCTAATTGTAAATGTAGGATTTTTACTTTTTGCTGACTTTGAAAGTGGTGTACGTCATTTTTAAGTCATTAAAAGTATAAATTTTTATTAATCACACTTAATAAATTATTGCATTATAAATTTAAATCAATTTAATATTTAAAAAATGCAAAACTAGTGTAAAAACATGTATCCATATTTTTCATATTATTAAAATGAAAAAGAGTAAATATCACCATATTAAATAAAATACACTTACAGCACTTTCAAAGAAAACGGCTCATATATACATAAATGAAAAACGACCTATGTATAAAGTAGAAGAAATTTCGTTAAATTTAACATCAGAAATATTTTTTTAGTTGACATACATCCATCATACATACATACATACATACATACATACATACATACATACATACATACATACATACATACATACATACATACATACATACATACATACATACATACATGCATACATACATACATACATCCATACATACATGGTAGGGCTAGCTCCGGCTACTACCGGGGTCAGCAGTCCCCGACCAAGAGCGACAGGGTATGAGGGTACACTACAAAAAGGTGTTATGGCCTGATGAAAACTCTGTGATGTGGTGAGAGGGTGCCGCCACTAAATACGTATATCCCCACAGGGGTGAACTCAAGAGCGGTGCAGTTACGAGAGTGACGCCTCCGTGGTTCCCTTAGTCAACACCCTGCGTAGCGAATTTTCAATACAGCTCCGTGGCAATATAACTCTAAAGCCCAGTACGGTCTTGATTATGGTATTACTGGAACAACTATTTTGATCTGATGAACCCTGGGCTGACAGATGTGACATTCTTGGACCTCAGTAAGTGAAAGTGAAATTTCATTGAAATGGCTCCCGGGCTAATTTCACAACTGCCTCCGTCCCTTTAAAACGTAGCGAGTCTCAAAATGCGCTCGAAGTTCGTCACCATTAGGTTGGTGGTGCAGGCTCGGATGCGGTTTCCCGACTAACACGGACCTGGCACTGATATGGTAGTCTCATGAGGATACCATGTCAACCCATCGCATGGCCTCCCTGCATGCATAGATAACCATGGGGTCTTAACGTGACTGCACATCTAAGGGAGATAGCGGCTTTGAGTTGGGACCACGAAGAAATGATTGAAGACACAAACAATAACAATGATAACAAGGACAAGAAAAGTGAAGAGAGAAACAGCGCAAGTTCGGAGAACCCGTTCATGAGGAAGTCGGTGATTATGAGATCACCACCTATAACTGTGGCTAGTAAACCATCAGTTAATAGTGGCATACCGCAAAGGGGAAGTATTGAAAGACTTGGAGGAAAGATAAGTGAGTTGATAGCTTTTCTCAAAACCAGGTCGAATGTACACAAGGACATTGTTTTAATGTCAAATCAGGTACAGACGATATTCATACAGATGTCTGACGAGCTAAAAAGTGCAGCTATTAGCTACCCTAAACCCGTTCTTTTGAGTACAGGAATGCAAACTGAGGCACTTCCTCTTACCGAGAAAACGACAATTTGTAACTCCAAAGAGGAAAAGGGACAACGTTGCTATTAGTCCAACGGGGAGTATACCGAAAAATAACAAGAATATTATGCCAAGGAAAGTGGACGGAATCAACAAAAGTGTGGCTGAAATCCCACGACTGACACAAGCGGCGAAAAAGTGCTAGAGGCCGAAAAAAGACCTGATTGGATTAGGGTACATGGAAAGGCCAAGAGTAAGAAAAAACTGGCGAGACCTGATGCTATGGTTATTCAGTCGTGTGGAGAAACGTCTTATGCGGACATTCTTAGAAAGGTGAAAAGTGATCCAAAATTAGATAGCCTTGGCCGATGCGAAAGGACTATTAGGAAAACTGCAAAAGGTGAATTACTCCTCGAGCTAAATAAACCTGCTCATCAGAACACGATTGAATTTAGGCAGACAATTGAGGAAGTGCTGGGACCAACTGCTGATGTACGATCTCTGACGCATGAAATAGCGTTAGAAATTAAGGATATAGATGAGGTGACAACCAAGGATGAAGTTTACACAGCTTTAGTAAACCTGTCTGACGACTTTAAAACGATGCAGAAGTCAACGATAAAGGAGTCATCATAATCGCTCTGGGAAATGTTTACGATGTGGGGAAACCGGACATAAGGTCAAAATATGCTAAAACAACCCCTCGTGCATGTTGTGTGGGGGCATGTCGGTGAATGGTAAAAGTGACCACGTTACAGGATGTATGGTCTGCCCGTACTTCAGAAAGGCGATTGAAAATCTCAGGTTGCAAAAATGAGAAGGATACTGCAATATAACCTCAATCACTGTCGTGCCGCTCAAGAGCTGCTCAAGCAAAGTGTTCGTGAATTAAATGTGGATATCGCGTTACTTAGTGAACCATATCAAGGTGTGGAGTCCTCGAACTGGGTGCTGATCGTTTATGCACATCAGCAATCTGGTCGTTCAGTGGTTTAACGGTGCGGGACGCAACGTCACAATAGTGTGGATATGCTTGGGCCACAGTTTCTGGCATTACGTTATACAGCTGTTATATCCTACCAAGGTATTCCATAGAAGAATTTCAGGTCATAGTTGACGACATTGCTTCCGATGCAATCACTAGAAAATCTGTATTGATGGTGGGTGATTTTAATGCATGGGCTAAAGAGTGGGGCTGTCCCCGCACAAACTCAAGAGGCAGAATACTCTTAGAGGCATTTTCCGTCTTGGGTATTGTACTGATGAACACTGGAAGTAAACAAACGTTCAATAGAGGCGTTGGCGGGTCGACTATTGAAGTCTCGTTTGCCAGTAGTAGCATCGCTGATCGAGTACATTGGAGTATATCAGATCAATATACACACAGTGATCACAGTGCTATAATCATAGACGTGGCACATGAACAACTACACGTGAACACAACGACACAAAGTTTGACGGGATGGAAGGCCAATACGTTCGATAAGAATGTTTTTGCAGTTATAATGGAAAACATTGCCCTGGATGGCACAACAGCTGCCATGGCAGATCAACTAATAAATGGGATAACACAGGCTTGTAATGCATCAATGGTGAAAAGAAGCAGATCGGCAAACAAACAACCAGTTTACTGGTGGAACGATGAAATTGCGATTTTGTCGATAGATTGTACACGTGAAAGAAGGCGATACACAAGGTCAAGGGGTAGACCTGATAATAGCTTACATCAGCAGGTGTTTAAGACGAAAAGGAGAGCCTTAAAGCTAGCAATTCGTAAAAGTAAGCGGAGATGTTTTCTGGAGGTATGTGACGATGTTGAAAATAATCCATGGGGCCTAGCCTATAAACTGGTAACCAAGAGACTTAAGTGTTTAAACCCTGCACCACCTAAAGAGTTGTCGATCGTTAAAGAAATTGTGGAGCACCTTTTTCCCCAACAGGAAACATCCTCATGGGAAGATAGTGCCTCCGACGAAGTCCATGATTTTCCTCCAGTTACTATATCTGAGGTAAAATCAGCTGTTTAAAAATTCAAGGATAAGAAGGCCCCAGGCTTGGATTGTATTTCGAATTTAGTGTTAAAGGAAGCCGTTAAATGCTGTCCTGACCAATTTGTAAGGATGATAAGCACGTTCTTAAGTAAGGGTGTTTTCCAACCATATGGAAGAGGCAAAGATTGGTTTTACTAGCAAAGGATAAGAAGCCCCCAGATGATCCCTCATCTTATCGGCCACTATGTATGATAGATAGTTGTGGAAAGCTGTTGGAAAGTATTGTGTGCAGAAGACTGGAATGTTGCATTGACGCCGTGAGTAGGTTATCTGAAAATCAATTTGGCTTTAGGAAAGATAAATCAACTATCGACGCTATAAACGTGGTGGTGGAAACTGCTGCACGTGCGATCGAAGGAAAACGGTGGAAAAATGGTACAAAAGAGTACTGCGTGATTGTAACATTAGATGTAAAAAATGCTTTCAACACAACTAACTGGGAGAAGATTGTGTTTGCCTTGTCTCTACTGGACTACTTTCGTAATAGACTTCTGATTTATGATACTACACTGGTACAAGAAGATACAATATCACAGGTGGAGTCCCCCAAGGTTCCGTGCTTGGCCCATTGCTATGGAATGTGATGTCGGATGGTGTATTAAGGTTGGTTTTACCTGAGAATGTGAAGATAATTGGCTTTGCGGATGACATAGCGCTTGTTTGTGTGTCGAAGGAACTCCGAGATGCAAAAATGGCAACTAATGCTAGCATACAGATTGTTAGATCCTGGCTCAGGTCGGTGGGATTAAATCTCGCGGATAATAAGACAGAAGCGGTGTTAATAAGCAGCCGAAAAAAGAGGGAGACCATTAAGTTGAACATTGGCACGTTTTGCATAGAAACTAAGCTATACCTCAAATATCTAGGTGTAATGATTGATACTCGTCTATCGTTTTTGGATCACATAAAATACATAACTGCAAAGGCATCAAAAACCTGCTCTGCGTTATCGCGTATTATGCCAAATACCAGAGGCCCCAAATATCTTCAGAGAAAGTTGATTGTGAGTGTTGTGTAGGGCGTTATCTTATATGCATCCCATATTTGGGCAAGTGCTTTGCGGTTAGCATCATATTCAAATATGATTACGCCTCCGTACAGGCTTGAGCCCTCCGAGTATGTAGTGCGTTTAGAACAGTCTCAGATGAAGCAGTTTTCGTTATTGCGGGTATGTTGCCGATTGATTTGGAGGCCAGATCTACAGTTGCGACAGAAGATGAATGTATCGCCAGATGGCAATTGCGCTGGTCGACTTCAGCTAAGGGAAGATGGACCTACTTATTGATACCCGATATTGTGACATGGCTTATAAGTGGACATGGTGACCGCAATTATTACATTACCCAACTGTTGAGCGGGCATACATACATATGTATGTATGTGCATATAAAATAGAAAATTTTTTCTATTTATATTTTTTATTTTAAACATTTCAAATCAAATTCCCCCAACAGAAACTAAAAACTTAATTCGTTTATTCTTCTTAAAAGGCAAAAAATGTACACATGTATGTACAGGGTGGGCCAAAAGAAACCAAGGGGTGTAAAAGTTTAATAACTTTTTTGTTTATTAACTTTTTTTTATTTTTTCTTTCAGATTATATAGACAACACTTGGAATTGTATTATTTAAACCAGAGATCAATTATTTTAACGCAAAGAGCATATCGCCGACATTATTGAAAATTTGATTATGAGTGATGAAGCTCATTTTCATTTGAATGGCTTTGTTAATAAGCAGAACTGTAGGTTCTGGGGTTCTGAAAATCCAAGAGCCATTCATCAACGCCAATTGCACCCCATCAGGTGTACAGTATGGTGTGGGATCACATCTGAAAATGTCATTGGGCCCTACTTCTTCGAGAATGAAGATGGAAGTGCTGTAACCGTAAATGGAGAGCGGTATCGGTTTATGATAGAAAATTTTTTACGTCCTGCTCTTGAAAACAGACCTGGTATGTGGTTTCAGCAGGACGGAGCCACTGCCCATACTGCCCGAGACACAATGGCACTTTTAAGACAAATTTTTGGAGAGCCCTTGGTTTCTTTTGGCCCACCCTGTATATGTAATTTTATTTTCAGATAATGTTGCATATTTTTATCTAATGATGACAAGATATTATAAAGAATAAAATTTTATAAAAAAATTAACTAAACATATTATTTAATTTAACTTATTTCTTTATCATATTTACACCCTATTAAAAAACGAAAAGAAATTTTCATATTCAAAAATTTCTTCAATATAAAGAATTTAAAAAAATATTTTTTAGAATGGATAATTACACTTTCTTATATGCTTTGCAATTTAAGGTTAACTTGAATTTAGCAATAACTCCTCTACCGATAACTTATCCGATGTGCATCAAGTGAGTACTTTCTCATACACTTAATGAATTTTCAGTCGGTATTTAATTTTTTTACAAAAAATATTATACTTTTAGAAAAGAGTATCCATGGATTTATGGCTATTGGAAATACATATGTCACAAATCCAAAACAAAATCGAAGATTACATATTTATGAATTTTTTTATTGTTTACTTTTTTATTAAAATTAATCAACGGTTTATGATACATAATGTGGTGACAATTATTTGCTGTTTTGCGGCTAGTAATAAATATTACAAAATCTTATTTAATATTTATTGATGTTAATGTAATTATTTATGAAAATATAAATATTCCGATTTATTGTTATTTATGCGAAAAACAAAATATTTTTCAAATAATACAACTACAAGCAGACAAGCATATGTATTTAAATATTTATATAATGCACACACACGCGTACACGTGCAACATTTATTAAATAAATAGTCAAATAAATGTGTACACTTGTGTAATGCTTCTAGTATTAAGTCATAATAATAACAAGAGCACATAACGTATGATCAATAAATATTTATTCGAATGCTCATACGTACACTTTTAATGCGTGAAGTATTAATGAAAATTATTATGTTAAATTATTTAAAAAAAAATGTAAATAAAAACTACGACTCTTAAAATGCAATGATGTGAAAAACAACTATATTACAAACATATATACATATTAAGAAATCATCTAGAAATGTAGATATTTCTAGAATACTTTTTATTGTTTTTTTTTTCGCAATTTTTATTTATTGTATCTTCAATATAATTGAACTATCAATAATTACTCATATCTTAAGTCTAAAAATATACTTGTTAAGTCCAACCAGTGCTGGACAAAAAGTGTATGTTTCACGGTTACTGTAATTTGTGGGTTATCCCTCTGATGTACGGATGAGAGAAGCAGTGTCCCTCCTTCTTAGTCGAATGTAACCAGGTTCAGTTAGTATGTTACGGGCCAGTGGATTCGGATGAGTTTCAAGCTTCTTTAAATACCTTAGGCAAGTTTCGCTATTTCTGCTTTAACTGATGGCACGTTTAGATCTTTATGGATGTTCGAATTTTTTATATACCAGGGAGCAGATGTAATAATGCGTAGAATCTTATTTTGGCGCCTTTGAATTTTTTCTACGTTGGTAGCTGATGCAGTGCCCCATAGTTGAATGCCATAACACCATATTGGTTTTAGAATTGTCTGGTATAATAAAAGATTGCAGTCTAAAGCTAGAGTAGAAATTCTGCCAATTAGCCAGTTTAGTTGGACTGCTTTCAACTTCATTTGTGTTAACTTTGTTTCTATGTGCCGTTTCCATGTAAGGCGCCGGTCAAGATGTATGCCGAGATATTTGACGTCTGAAAGCTGAGGTATCGTTTGGTTATTTATCCGAATAGGGGGGCAAGATTTTCTGCGCAGTGTGAAAGTTATGTGAGTACATTTTTGTTCATTCACTTTTATTCTCCATTTCTTCAACTATTTTTCTAAATTGGATATTTGGTCTTGTAAATATCGTGATGCTACTTCGGATCTTTCGTGAATGCTCAAAAAAGCTGTGTCGTCAGCAAATGTCGATGTGTGAACTCGGTTACTAATTGGCATATCTGAAGTATACAATAAGTATAAAAAGGGCCCCAATATACTACCTTGGGGAACTCCGGCTTCGATTGGCTGGGGTGAGTTCAAAAAATCTCCTTCTTTCACAATAAATTTTCGTTCGGTTAAATAACTATCTAGCAGCTTATATAGGTTTACGGGCAAATTCAGTTTTAACTTATATATTAGGCCTTCATGCCATACCTTATCGAATGCTTAAGAAACGTTGATAAAAAGCGCAGAGCAATATTTTCTCTCTTCAAATGTCTTCTTAACAACATTGACTAACCTGTGAGTTTCTTCGATCGTACTATGTTTTTTCCTGAAGCCGAATTGATGGTTTGGAATACATCCTTTGTCGCTTAGAATAGGGTTAAGCTTAGTTATTAACATCCTCTCCAACAGCTTTCACATATTTGACAAAAGACTTATAGGTCTGTATGATTCAATTTTTGTGTGGTCTTTTCTTGGTTTAGGAATCATGGTAACCAAGGACACCTTCCAATCTGTTGGAAAGTACTCAAAACGTAAAATGGCATTAAAAATAAAAAGAACGATTCTGCGAGCTACACGGGGCAACTCAATTAACATCTTGTTACTGGTTTTATCAACACCAGGGGCTTTTTTGGCGTTCAAATTCTTTACTGCCTTTTCAAGATCACCAAATTCAAATCTTATCGGTACTGCAGCACTAGCCTCGAAAACTGGCAACTCAACTATATCAGTCGATATATTTGGGTTAAAAACCTTTTTCAAATGTCCAGCAAATAAATTTCCTTTTTCGGTATCACTCCTTGCCCAGCCTCCAGCTGAAGTTCGCAAGGGAGGCTTACGTAAGACTGGCCTTTTCAGGTTGCTACAAGCACGCCATAACGAATAATCTGATTGAGGAGTTGCGTCTAGGTCTCCCAAATAGTTTTTCAGGGATGCTACTCTTCGAGATTCCAGCATGTCTCTTAGCCAGTTCGTGCATTCTTTAAGTCTGCTTTCGAGTTGAAGAGATCTCTGTGATTGCCATTCTCTACGAATTTTTCTTTTTTCAGATAAGAGCCGTTCGATATCAGAATAAATTTGATTGTATCTAGCTAATTGTCGGGTTATTGTTGAATGTTGGGCAGCTGATTTGAGGTTTTGGTCAAAATCAATAAGACTCCGCTCTACGTCTTCAGGTGTTCTTAGCGGGATGTTTTCCGAACAATGAGTACTAAGATACTTTCTATATTTCAACCAATTAATGCGTGTGGTAGTCATTGGTGATATGATGTTTTGTTTGTCCCACATATAGACGATAGTGGGTGAATGATCTGAGGATAATTCAAGTGACGCTTCAGCTTTAATCCTTTCTCCCGGAATACCCTTAAACACGCCAAAATCAATAATATCAGGTATTTTTTGTCGATCGGTTGGCCAATAGGTGGGTTGTCCACTCGATATCACATTCAGACGCATTTTTGAAATTGTGTCAAACAAAACACGACCTTTTGGAGTTATTAGGCGTGATCCCCAAAACGTATGTTTAGCGTTGTAGTCGCCTGATGCTATGAAACAGGGACCTAGTGATTTGAAGAAATCGCTGTATTGACTCTCTGATACTTGAAACCTAGGAGGTGAATAAATCGAAGAAATAACTAAGTTTTGATGAAATTCTTCAATGCAGATGTTTGTTGCTTGTAGGTAATCTTCACAAAAATCACACAGTAAATAATGTTTGATTCGAGCCTTTATTAGTATTGCTGAACCACCACATGCTCTGCCACGGGGGTCTTTGGTGTCATATAAGATATAGCCATTTATTTTAAAAAAGCTATTTGTTGTTAAGTGAGTCTCTGCAACCAGCATGACATCAATTTGTTCCTTCTTAAGGAAGTACTCGAGTTCATTTTTGTGTTGGCGCAAGCCGTTTGCTTTCCAGAAACATATTTTTAAACAGTTCATGGTTTAATAATCATTTTGGGCATAATTATTAAAGAAAATATTTAGTTAAGTAGAAAATTAATTTACGAAAATTAATATATTACATTATGTTATCTTCATTAAACATTAGTGCATATTTAATAGTCAACTATTAAAAAAATGGCGTGAGGTCATTACTTAAAATTAAGGTATTTGATGGAAATTTCTATATGGATAAAAATAAACTAAAACCTAGTTTCTGTTTAATTATAAAGAATTTTTGGATACTTAAAACAATTTTAATTGCTCAGCCGAAATTTTTAACAATTTAACTTAAATTTTTCAAAAATAAATTAAATATTTGCCTATAAAAATATTATAAATTTTTAATTAGCTTGCTATAAACCCAAATTAATATAAATACACTGAAACTTATTATTAAAAATAATGATGTTTGTACAATAATTATTTGTTCTACTACTTGTTCCTTAAACACTTGTAACTTTTGTAATTAAAATAATTTCCTAGTTTGAATTTTTAATTTTAATTATAACGAAAACAAAAATGTTGTCAATTTTGCATAAAACAGAAAACGAACAATACAAAATTTTTCTCTGCTAACAGGTTATGGGCCCATCTCCATCATTTAGTAAAAACTGATATTTTTATATTGTTAAATTGTTCGTTAAGAAACTTATTTCTATAACAAATGGAGGATTTCAAGATATTTAAACAAGAAAGTTCGGAAGACTAGAAATTCCAGGTAAAGGTGGTGTTACGGGGTAATAAATTTTGGGATAAAGTAAATGGAGTTGATGAGAAGCCCGAATAAGATATAGAGAAGATAAATGAATGGATTTCCTGGATACAAAAGCTCAGAGAATTTTAGTCGTGTATATAGATGAAGAACCAATGCTTCACATTATGAATTGTAATACAGCTGCTGAAATGTGGTCTATTCTTGAAAACATATATGAGCAGAAGTCAGAAACATCAATTTACTACAGCAACAAGTTTTTCTAGTATCAGAAAGATCCTGAAGATACAATATCTGTTCACATCTCTAAACTACAAAAGTTAGCCAAGCAGTTGGAGGATCTTCGTGAAAAGATGACATAATATTTTTTTTTCGTTTATTATTTATGGTATCTTCAATATATTTGAACTAATAATTACTCATATCTTGAGTCTATAATAAAAAATATACTTTTCAAGTCCAGCCAGTGCTAGACAAAAATAATTCTTTTAAGTCGTATGTAAGGTTCATTTAGTATGTTACGTGCTAAAGGATTTGGATGACATTCAAGCTTCTTTAGATACGTTACTGCATGTTTCGCAATTTCTGCTTTGACTACTGGCATGTTTAGATCCTTGTTCGGGTTTTTATATACCAGGGAGCAAATGTAATCATACGTAGAATCTTACTTTAAATTTGTTATATATTGCTAGCTGAGGCAGTGCCTCATAACTGTATCCCATAATACCAATTTGAGGATCGACTTGTACAGTAGAAGTGTGCAATATTAGCTAAGGTTAGAATTTCTGCCAATAAGCATGTTTATCTGAACTATTTTTAACTTCATTTGTGTTAATTGGGATTCAATGTGGCCAAGTAAGGCGACGGTCAAGTATATGTATGTATACCGAGGTATTTGAATTCCGAAGACTGAGGTATCATTTGATTATTTACGCGAATAGGGGGATGGGGGGCATAAGTCCCTACGCAGTGTGAAAATGATGTGAGTACATTTTTGTTCATTCACCTTTTTCTCCATTTCTTCAACCGTTTTTTCCAAATTTATTGTTGTCTTGTAAATGTTGTGATGCTATTTGAGCGCTTTCAATAATACTTAAAAAGATGTGTCATCAGGAAATATTGACGTGTGCACTCCGGTGCTAATTGGTATATCTGATGTGTACAGCAGGTATAAAACTGGTCCCAAAATAATTCCTTAGTGAATTTCGGCTTCATTGAGCTGAGGCGAGCTTAGAATCTCCTTCTTTTACGATAAACTTTCAATCAGTAAAAAAATTTTCTATCAGCTTATATAAGTTGTCGGGCATGTTCAGCTTCAACTTATATGTTAGGCCTTCGTGCCAAACCTTGTAAAATGCTTGAAAAACATCGATAAAAAGTAAAGAACAGTATTTTTTTTCTTCAATCTGTGCGTTTTTTGGATCGTACTATATTGTTCTAAAGCCGAATTAAGGATTCGCAATACATCCTTTCGCTCTCAGAATTGGGTTCAGCTTAGTTATTAATATTTTCTTGAACAGATTTGATATGTTTGGTAAAACACTTATAGGTCGGTATGATTCTACCTTTGTGTAGTCTTGTCCTGGCTTAGGTATCATATACCATGTTTATACGTAGCCTATTCGCAAAAAAATAAATTATTTGCAAATAATTAACTCATTGCGGCAAATTGCACTTAATAATAGTTTTTTTAATGTTTGTGTTGCTGATTTCTTAAATGTTTCATGTTATGATTGAACATAATAATTTCTTCACAATAAAATTAATGCAATATGTGAGCATTTTGTCCATTAATTCACACAATACATTTTATTTTTAAAAGAAATGGCAATGTCATACGGGTTATTCGCATATTGTGTCCTTAATCAGAAATTGTTTTCTTTAGTTAACTATTTGCAAATTGTTAACTGACTAAGTTAACGACTGATAGATCAGCTCAGCTATATCAGTCGAGACATTTGGAATAAACACATTTTTTAAATGAAAAACAAATAAATTGCCTTTTTTGGCTGGTCTTTTAAAGTTTCTATATGCACGCCATAATGAACAATCTGATTGTATAGTTGAATCCAGATCTTCCAGGTAATTTTTCAGAGATGCTACTATTCGAGATTCTAGTAGCCCCCTTAGCCTCTTCGTGTAATCTTTAAGTCTGGTTTTCAGTTGAGGAGATCTATGTGATTGCCACTCTCTCCGAAGTTTTGTTTTTTCAGTCAAGAGCCGCTTGATATTTAGAGAATAAATCTAACTACATCTGCCTAGCTGCTATGTCTTCAGGTGTTCCTAGTGGGATGTTTTCCTAACAATGCGTACTGACATATTTTCTATATTTCAACCAATTTATGCTTGTACTAGTTGGTTATACAATATTTTGTTGGTTGGTATTAAGTCATAATAATAACAAGAGCACATAACGTATGATCAATAAATATTTATTCGAATGCTCATACGTACACTTTTAATGCGTGAAGTATTAATGAAAATTATTATGTTAAATTATTTAAAAAAAAATGTAAATAAAAACTACGACTCTTAAAATGCAATGATGTGAAAAACAACTATATTACAAACATATATACATATTAAGAAATCATCTAGAAATGTAGATATTTCTAGAATACTTTTTATTGTTTTTTTTTCGCAATTTTTATTTATTGTATCTTCAATATAATTGAACTATCAATAATTACTCATATCTTAAGTCTAAAAATATACTTGTTAAGTCCAACCAGTGCTGGACAAAAAGTGTATGTTTCACGGTTACTGTAATTTGTAACCGTAGAAATTCTGCCAATTAGCCAGTTTAGTTGGACTGCTTTCAACTTCATTTGTGTTAACTTTGTTTCTATGTGCCGTTTCCATGTAAGGCGCCGGTCAAGATGTATGCCGAGATATTTGACGTCTGAAAGCTGAGGTATCGTTTGGTTATTTATCCGAATAGGGGGGCAAGATTTTCTGCGCAGTGTGAAAGTTATGTGAGTACATTTTTGTTCATTCACTTTTATTCTCCATTTCTTCAACCATTTTTCTAAATTGGATATTTGGTCTTGTAAATATCGTGATGCTACTTCGGATCTTTCGTGAATGCTCAAAAAAGCTGTGTCGTCAGCAAATGTCGATGTGTGAACTCGGTTACTAATTGGCATATCTGAAGTATACAATAAGTATAAAAAGGGCCCCAATATACTACCTTGGGGAACTCCGGCTTCGATTGGCTGGGGTGAGTTCAAAAAATCTCCTTCTTTCACAATAAATTTTCGTTCGGTTAAATAACTATCTAGCAGCTTATATAGGTTTACGGGCAAATTCAGTTTTAACTTATATATTAGGCCTTCATGCCATACCTTATCGAATGCTTAAGAAACGTTGATAAAAAGCGCAGAGCAATATTTTCTCTCTTCAAATGTCTTCTTAACAACATTGACTAACCTGTGAGTTTCTTCGATCGTACTATGTTTTTTCCTGAAGCCGAATTGATGGTTTGGAATACATCCTTTGTCGCTTAGAATAGGGTTAAGCTTAGTTATTAACATCCTCTCCAACAGCTTTCACATATTTGACAAAAGACTTATAGGTCTGTATGATTCAATTTTTGTGTGGTCTTTTCTTGGTTTAGGAATCATGGTAACCAAGGACACCTTCCAATCTGTTGGAAAGTACTCAAAACGTAAAATGGCATTAAAAATAAAAAGAACGATTCTGCGAGCTACACGGGGCAACTCAATTAACATCTTGTTACTGGTTTTATCAACACCAGGGGCTTTTTTGGCGTTCAAATTCTTTACTGCCTTTTCAAGATCACCAAATTCAAATCTTATCGGTACTGCAGCACTAGCCTCGAAAACTGGCAACTCAACTATATCAGTCGATATATTTGGGTTAAAAACCTTTTTCAAATGTCCAGCAAATAAATTTCCTTTTTCGGTATCACTCCTTGCCCAGCCTCCAGCTGAAGTTCGCAAGGGAGGCTTACGTAAGACTGGCCTTTTCAGGTTGCTACAAGCACGCCATAACGAATAATCTGATTGAGGAGTTGCGTCTAGGTCTCCCAAATAGTTTTTCAGGGATGCTACTCTTCGAGATTCCAGCATGTCTCTTAGCCAGTTCGTGCATTCTTTAAGTCTGCTTTCGAGTTGAAGAGATCTCTGTGATTGCCATTCTCTACGAATTTTTCTTTTTTCAGATAAGAGCCGTTCGATATCAGAATAAATTTGATTGTATCTAGCTAATTGTCGGGTTATTGTTGAATGTTGGGCAGCTGATTTGAGGTTTTGGTCAAAATCAATAAGACTACGCTCTACGTCTTCAGGTGTTCTTAGCGGGATGTTTTCCGAACAATGAGTACTAAGATACTTTCTATATTTCAACCAATTAATGCGTGTGGTAGTCATTGGTGATATGATGTTTTGTTTGTCCCACATATAGACGATAGTGGGTGAATGATCTGAGGATAATTCAAGTGACGCTTCAGCTTTAATCCTTTCTCCCGGAATACCCTTAAACACGCCAAAATCAATAATATCAGGTATTTTTTGTCGATCGGTTGGCCAATAGGTGGGTTGTCCACTCGATATCACATTCAGACGCATTTTTGAAATTGTGTCAAACAAAACACGACCTTTTGGAGTTATTAGGCGTGATCCCCAAAACGTATGTTTAGCGTTGTAGTCGCCTGATGCTATGAAACAGGGACCTAGTGATTTGAAGAAATCGCTGTATTGACTCTCTGATACTTGAAACCTAGGAGGTGAATAAATCGAAGAAATAACTAAGTTTTGATGAAATTCTTCAATGCAGATGTTTGTTGCTTGTAGGTAATCTTCACAAAAATCACACAGTAAATAATGTTTGATTCGAGCCTTTATTAGTATTGCTGAACCACCACATGCTCTGCCACGGGGGTCTTTGGTGTCATATAAGATATAGCCATTTATTTTAAAAAAGCTATTTGTTGTTAAGTGAGTCTCTGCAACCAGCATGACATCAATTTGTTCCTTCTTAAGGAAGTACTCGAGTTCATTTTTGTGTTGGCGCAAGCCGTTTGCTTTCCAGAAACATATTTTTAAACAGTTCATGGTTTAATAATCATTTTGGGCATAATTATTAAAGAAAATATTTAGTTAAGTAGAAAATTAATTTACGAAAATTAATATATTACATTATGTTATCTTCATTAAACATTAGTGCATATTTAATAGTCAACTATTAAAAAAATGGCGTGAGGTCATTACTTAAAATTAAGGTATTTGATGGAAATTTCTATATGGATAAAAATAAACTAAAACCTAGTTTCTGTTTAATTATAAAGAATTTTTGGATACTTAAAACAATTTTAATTGCTCAGCCGAAATTTTTAACAATTTAACTTAAATTTTTCAAAAATAAATTAAATATTTGCCTATAAAAATATTATAAATTTTTAATTAGCTTGCTATAAACCCAAATTAATATAAATACACTGAAACTTATTATTAAAAATAATGATGTTTGTACAATAATTATTTGTTCTACTACTTGTTCCTTAAACACTTGTAACTTTTGTAATTAAAATAATTTCCTAGTTTGAATTTTTAATTTTAATTATAACGAAAACAAAAATGTTGTCAATTTTGCATAAAACAGAAAACGAACAATACAAAATTTTTCTCTGCTAACAGGTTATGGGCCCATCTCCATCATTTAGTAAAAACTGATATTTTTATATTGTTAAATTGTTCGTTAAGAAACTTATTTCTATAACAAATGGAGGATTTCAAGATATTTAAACAAGAAAGTTCGGAAGACTAGAAATTCCAGGTAAAGGTGGTGTTACGGGGTAATAAATTTTGGGATAAAGTAAATGGAGTTGATGAGAAGCCCGAATAAGATATAGAGAAGATAAATGAATGGATTTCCTGGATACAAAAGCTCAGAGAATTTTAGTCGTGTATATAGATGAAGAACCAATGCTTCACATTATGAATTGTAATACAGCTGCTGAAATGTGGTCTATTCTTGAAAACATATATGAGCAGAAGTCAGAAACATCAATTTACTACAGCAACAAGTTTTTCTAGTATCAGAAAGATCCTGAAGATACAATATCTGTTCACATCTCTAAACTACAAAAGTTAGCCAAGCAGTTGGAGGATCTTCGTGAAAAGATGACATAATATTTTTTTTTCGTTTATTATTTATGGTATCTTCAATATATTTGAACTAATAATTACTCATATCTTGAGTCTATAATAAAAAATATACTTTTCAAGTCCAGCCAGTGCTAGACAAAAATAATTCTTTTAAGTCGTATGTAAGGTTCATTTAGTATGTTACGTGCTAAAGGATTTGGATGACATTCAAGCTTCTTTAGATACGTTACTGCATGTTTCGCAATTTCTGCTTTGACTACTGGCATGTTTAGATCCTTGTTCGGGTTTTTATATACCAGGGAGCAAATGTAATCATACGTAGAATCTTACTTTAAATTTGTTATATATTGCTAGCTGAGGCAGTGCCTCATAACTGTATCCCATAATACCAATTTGAGGATCGACTTGTACAGTAGAAGTGTGCAATATTAGCTAAGGTTAGAATTTCTGCCAATAAGCATGTTTATCTGAACTATTTTTAACTTCATTTGTGTTAATTGGGATTCAATGTGGCCAAGTAAGGCGACGGTCAAGTATATGTATGTATACCGAGGTATTTGAATTCCGAAGACTGAGGTATCATTTGATTATTTACGCGAATAGGGGGATGGGGGGCATAAGTCCCTACGCAGTGTGAAAATGATGTGAGTACATTTTTGTTCATTCACCTTTTTCTCCATTTCTTCAACCGTTTTTTCCAAATTTATTGTTGTCTTGTAAATGTTGTGATGCTATTTGAGCGCTTTCAATAATACTTAAAAAGATGTGTCATCAGGAAATATTGACGTGTGCACTCCGGTGCTAATTGGTATATCTGATGTGTACAGCAGGTATAAAACTGGTCCCAAAATAATTCCTTAGTGAATTTCGGCTTCATTGAGCTGAGGCGAGCTTAGAATCTCCTTCTTTTACGATAAACTTTCAATCAGTAAAAAAATTTTCTATCAGCTTATATAAGTTGTCGGGCATGTTCAGCTTCAACTTATATGTTAGGCCTTCGTGCCAAACCTTGTAAAATGCTTGAAAAACATCGATAAAAAGTAAAGAACAGTATTTTTTTTCTTCAATCTGTGCGTTTTTTGGATCGTACTATATTGTTCTAAAGCCGAATTAAGGATTCGCAATACATCCTTTCGCTCTCAGAATTGGGTTCAGCTTAGTTATTAATATTTTCTTGAACAGATTTGATATGTTTGGTAAAAGACTTATAGGTCGGTATGATTCTACCTTTGTGTAGTCTTGTCCTGGCTTAGGTATCATATACCATGTTTATACGTAGCCTATTCGCAAAAAAATAAATTATTTGCAAATAATTAACTCATTGCGGCAAATTGCACTTAATAATAGTTTTTTTAATGTTTGTGTTGCTGATTTCTTAAATGTTTCATGTTATGATTGAACATAATAATTTCTTCACAATAAAATTAATGCAATATGTGAGCATTTTGTCCATTAATTCACACAATACATTTTATTTTTAAAAGAAATGGCAATGTCATACGGGTTATTCGCATATTGTGTCCTTAATCAGAAATTGTTTTCTTTAGTTAACTATTTGCAAATTGTTAACTGACTAAGTTAACGACTGATAGATCAGCTCAGCTATATCAGTCGAGACATTTGGAATAAACACATTTTTTAAATGAAAAACAAATAAATTGCCTTTTTTGGCTGGTCTTTTAAAGTTTCTATATGCACGCCATAATGAACAATCTGATTGTATAGTTGAATCCAGATCTTCCAGGTAATTTTTCAGAGATGCTACTATTCGAGATTCTAGTAGCCCCCTTAGCCTCTTCGTGTAATCTTTAAGTCTGGTTTTCAGTTGAGGAGATCTATGTGATTGCCACTCTCTCCGAAGTTTTGTTTTTTCAGTCAAGAGCCGCTTGATATTTAGAGAATAAATCTAACTACATCTGCCTAGCTGCTATGTCTTCAGGTGTTCCTAGTGGGATGTTTTCCTAACAATGCGTACTGACATATTTTCTATATTTCAACCAATTTATGCTTGTACTAGTTGGTTATACAATATTTTGTTGGTTCCAAGAATGGGTGAATGATCCGAGGATAATTCAAGTGATGCTCAACTTTAATCACTTCTCTTGAAATACCCTTAATAACGCCAAAAACAATAACATCCGGTATTTTTTGCTGGTCAATAGGGCAATAGGTAGATTGTCTGCTCGACATATCATTCAGACGCATTTCGGAAATTGTGTCAAACAAAACTCGACCTTTTGGTGTTATTAGTCGTGATCCCCAAAATGTATGTTTAGCGTTGTAGTCGCCTGATGCTATGAAACAGGGACCTAGTGATTTGAAGAAGTCGCTATACTGACTCTCTGATACTTGAAATCCAGAAAGTAAATAAATTGAAGAAATAACTAAGCACTCGTATTTTAACAGTTCATGGTTCGCTATCATCATAAATTGTATTTCTAGTGTTTCTTGAATCATGTTACCATAGAATTCATAAAGCTGTTTAACGACTGCACTCAGTCCCAATAGTTGCTCCAGACGACTAAAGTTACCAGATGGAATTTGTTGTTTCGGTTCCGGGTGCAAAATTGGATTTGAATTAGTTGCAGATGGCGAATTATATACTAGTCTAGGATTTATTTTTAAAATCTCAGCGTAAGAAACGTTTCTCGCTTTGGGCTGTAGCATGTACCTCGCCGCAGACAACGAAGACTGAAGACAGCTTGCAATATGCCTTAGTATGACCAAACTCTTGGCAGTTTAAACACTGCACGGGTCCTGATCGTTTATGAGGTTCCTCTACTGTGATTTTTCGGTGCACATCTAAGGCTATAAATCGGATGAGTTTCGTTCTTCTTCAGCCTGATATCTCCAGGATCCAATTCAACACGAAATAGTGGTTGTGGGATAGGTTATCGATTTTTAAGGTTTTCTACACTTTTAACTTTAAATACAAATCTTTTATTTCCTCAGGATCATAACATGAGTCCATACCTTTAAGAACGATCTGAAGATCTTTGCTACTCTTTGGTTGGATGTAAAAATTCTTTTTTCGGCTAATTAAAATGACTTTTCACTAATCAAAGTTCTCAGCTCATTTGAGTTTTAATCTCTAAAGTAAATTAGAGGCGGTTTCAATGCCTCAGGTAATATTGTTGACTCACTTGTTTCACTGTCCAAAATTTCAAAACTGTTTTGTGAACGTATGATATTATTTTCACAATCTGGGCTTCGTCTACGTTTCGTCTATCGATTCCCACCGGCGTCTTGGGTTTTTAGGGCATTAGCGGAATTCGTTTTTATCATGTTGTATTGAGTTGTCGTCGTTCACTTATTTTCATTTGTTTAATTCACAAGCCCCTGTTATAGGCCGGTACGCAGCTCGACTGAATTTCAATTTGCCATAAGAAATATATGCAAAAAAACAATGAAATTCAGTGTTGAAAAGACTTTCAGTTTGGTAGTAAGGGCATTTTTTACTATTTCCTTCAACTGAAACAAAAAATAATGTTCAGGCAAATGTTTGGTAACGGAATTTATGACATTTCATGTTTTTTACACTTTTCAAATATTATTTCTTCATTTCTGTATTGATATTATGTTATTGTATACAATATACACGAATACATGATTTGTATTGCTACAAACGACCACATGATAAATTTTAGTTTTGTAGAAATAAAGACATTAAATCAAACCTGAAATACCGTATTCCGTAAATATTGTATCGAGACCATACCTGGGACTAAATTTTTTGTTTAAATAACTTATGAAAATCTTTGTAATATGCAATCACCGGTGTCTTTATTGTATTTTATTTTATTTTATTTTATTTTAATTTATTTTATATTATATTATATAGCTATAGTGCTTTTACACCGCAAGTGTATTTAATCTACATATATTAAAATTACAAATTTTGCAAAAATAATTTTGTACTATATTTATAATTACAACTTCCCATGCATGATTCAATTTCATTTTATTATTCTGAACATTTGCCGTTGCTAAAAGTTTTAATTCTACCAATTTGTATATGTAAATCTACCATAATTCATTGAAACCAACAAACTTGGTAAAGCTAAAATTGTGAAAGCATACACATACAATTAATATAAGTATTAATTGTAATTATAGTTAATACAACTTTTAGACTTTATTCTTTGACGAGATTATTTATGATTGGTAATATACCATCCAAAATAATAAGAAATGACTCTTATTTTTACAAAACTCTTTCTAATTCACTTTTTTATGGTGTATTGTTTAAAAAAAATATTTATAGGAAAATATACGGTATCTGCCGTATATACATATCGTCATTGCCTCCGTAGACCGAGCTAGACGTTTTTAACCTGTTAAATGTCTGCGCTATTATATTTTATTTATGTTGTATAAAAAGTAGTATGTACCAGAAAAACTATTTCAAAAGTAATAGAGTTTCTCAATACTACCAAAATTAGTTATAGCCTACAATCCTAAAATTCTAAAAATTTCTACCAAATGTGAAAATATTTATTTTATTTTGACGGTAAGCAAAACATTATTACAATTATAAAATTTAAAAGCCTGCTTACAAACTATTTGACTTAAGTTTATTTTAATAAGCTTCAAACAATACAAGGGAACTTGTGAATTGAGCAATTAATTTTATTGCCAATACTTGGCAACAACAATTGTGAACATGAACGTTTTCGAAAAACTGTCGTACCAGTTAAACACAAGTTGTCATTAGTTTTTTTGTTTTTAATTTGTTCACAATTTATATTTGTTATATTCATATCAGAGAGACTGATAAGTTGAGCACTCCAACTGTTGTGTTCGTTGTTATAGTTCTAGAAGCAATTTCTGTTCAGTTTTTCATGCGGAATGCTGTCAAACAACATACATAAAAAATTTGTATGAAAAAGTCGTGAAGAAATGTTGCAGAAGTAGTACTCTGTTCTTACTGTGGAAAAACATTCTGCAAACATTTTACAAACTGTGAAATAAAGGAAATGGGCATTATTTCATGTGGATTTTTTTTAATTTTTTTTTTTTTTTGTAAAAATATTTTGAAAACAATATATAAATATACCATTTAAAAGCAATAAAATCGTAAAGTTCTTCCAAATCTCGAGATAGACACCACATTTTAAATGTCAAATTCTCGAATTTGAAGAGAGTGCTAGGCTTTAAAGGGAACAAATTACAAACAACTTGTTGTATTGTATTAAACATGTTTTATTGTTTGTTTTTGCTGTTTTGTTTTATTTTAATATTCACACACTAAATATGTTTTTCTTTCGTTTATTGCGAGCTTTAAAAACAACGACCATTCTTTTCAACGAATAAACTGAAATTGGAACAGATAACATGATAACAAAAAAGTTGACGACGCTGCACAGTGCTTTGTAATATAGACAAAAATACAAAAAATAACTAATTCTTGTGTTGTAATGAAAACTGTAATGAAAAATACGAACTACTGTTCGACCCTGTGTGAAAAAAGTTTTAGTTTTAGCTACTATTGACGGCACCAGAGGCCGCAAAAGTGAAATAATTATGTGCTTCAATTATTAAAAATGAAACTTAGTTTTGACTCTTAAAAACAGCTGTACATATTTATTTTTTGGAAGCACAAGATCGAAATTTGGTTTTTCTTGTAGGTAACATTATTAGCAATAACAAGTTATTAGAAGGTTTTGCAAATATTTTGCTAAAGTGACTTCTTACTCCACGTAAAAAGTCATAGTATTCAAATTAATGGCGTTTTCTTTTCTGAAAAAAAATCTGCCTTATTATTAAAAATAATACTTTTTATGGATCACCCAGCCCTTGCAAAGTGTGACCGTTTTTACGATTTCAAAAGAACACAAAAACAAACTGATTTTACATTTAACATTTATGTCTATGTGACGTATAAAATAATATAATTATTCACATAAAAATTTAAATTCAAAATAAAATTCTCATTCATTGAAAAAAAAAAAATATTGCAAAAAAGGGCAATATCATATGAATAAAAGTTGAGTGTAAAAAATGTAGCATATTTACCTGGTTATGGTGCGACATATATATAGAAAAGAACATAATCGGGTATGTTCTGTAATCCGAAACCGAGTGAAATCGAATAAATTTTTAAAGAAAAATACAACTTAGTTGCGCCTATTCTTAAAACATTTGCAATCAAGGAAGTTATGTGAATGGTCTTTAATCAAATGTATAAAAAATAATATCAAAATGTTGTAAGATTCAAAAGTTATGACAATTTAAAATTTCATTCGATTTCAATTTCACTCGGTTTCGGATTACAGAACATACCCGAATGATTTTTCACACTCTAAAATTTTTTGTAGAAAAGAATAAAAAAAAATGCTGAAATCTCTTTGTTTTGCTGAAAGAGGGCGATGAAGTCACAAATTAGGTAGTTTTTAGGGTTTCGTACACAAAGTGTAAAAATGTAACCCTATTGTTTTCGCTACAATGTCTGTCCGTCTGTCAGCGCCTTTTATCTCTGGAACCGTAATAGGTAGATACTTGAAATTTTCACAGATGATGTATAGCTGTTGCCGCTATAGCAACAAATACTAAAACTTATAGGGTGTTCCGATAGAGAGGTGTTATACACGAATATGTGCATATTTCGTGAACTGTAGGTGGGATATACTTGAAATAAACCTAAAAATGAAAGGGTGTTCCGTTAGTGATTTGTGATTTGTATGTATTTTTATGTATTTGTATGTATTTGTATTACTATGGCCACTATAACAAATAGTAAAAACTAAAGAGTGTACCGACCGTGACGTGATTTGCATTCATATTGACTAATTTTTTAACCATAGTAGATAGTCTCTTGAAATTTTCACAAATGGTGTATTAATATGACCGCTTTAAAAACAATAAAAATTTAAAGGGTTTTTCGACAGTGACATGTTTTGCATGTATAACGACAAATTTTTTGAACCGTAATAAGTAGATTCTTCCAGTTTGTATAGAAGATGTGTTGCCATGGCCGTTATGAGAATTACTAAAAATTAAAGGGTGTTCTGACAGTGACATGTTTTTCACTTATAGTAATTTGTTTTTTAATAGCAACAGGTAGACTCTTGGTATATTCATACAAAGAGAATTGCCATAGCCGCCATAGCAAATAACAGAATTAAAAGGTGTTCCGACAGAGACATGATTTGTACGTAAATAGCCTTAATTTTTGAACCGTAAGATGTAGACTCTTTAAATGTGTACACTAGATATTGTACTTCGGCCGCTGTAACAATTACTAATATCTAAAGTGTGTTCCATCAGTGACATGTTTTTGACGTATATTACCTTATTTTTTGAACCGCAATAAGTAGGCGCATGTATATTTCTATAGATAGGGTATTACCATTGCCGCTATAACAAAAATTTCTAAAATTTAAAGGGTGTTCCAACAGTGATGCAATTGTCTTTAATTTTAATATTAAAGGGTGACTCATAAGACATGAAAAAGTTAACAACTTGAATTTTTAAAGTTGTACTAAACATAGTACGTGTGTGAGTCTAACTCGCACTTGACTAATTTATTATTTATTGTTTCACAAGAGTAATCGTTAAGATTTTATTTTTGCAACAAGAACTAAAAATTAAGTTTGTATAATAGCTTAGTATTTTTCCTATATAATATATATAAATTTTAATATATAAAGTTTGTTTAAAATATTTTTTAATTGTTATAAAGATCACATTTATTTTAATTGAAGCTTAAAAATTACTAAACTTTTATTGAACATTACAAAAAAAGGAAAAATATGGTATTCTGGTTTTTCAATTAAAAAACATATTTTTCCTTTTTTGTGATTATATTTAATTAATACTATTTTTAGTCAATTATAAAAATAATTTTCTGTAGATAACTATTTAAATAAAACTGAATGATTTAAAAACTTCCTTGGGATCAATATTAAATATTAATGCCCTTATGCAATAAAAATAAAGTTTACTTGAAGTAATTTTATAAATTAAGTGACATAAAGTAAACGTTATGAATATTGGCAAAATATTGTACTCTGGGTGAGTAGAAGTGAGTGTCTGTGGTCTAGTAAATTTAACGAACATAAAATTTTTATCCACCGAAGGGAAATAATATATTAATTTGCCAATAGGAAGATATGATTTAGAACATCTTTCTGAAATTCAAATAATAATCCAATAAAAAAACATTTTAGGCTGGTTTTCGGTAGAAGTGCTAAAAGCAAATCACAAAAATGTGAGAAAAGTATAGTTGCCGCAAACCCGAAAAAGTCTCGAATAGACACGCTTAAGGATCTGATGATTCATTTACCGTTTCAAGTAGTGGTAATGAGCTTTGAAAGGATTTTTTTCTATATTTATTTGCGCGTGATTGTGCGTGAGTAAATTTTTTCTTACCGTGCATATGTGTGACCGTGAGTAACAAAATATTTTGGAATTTTGTTGTTGGATTTAACAAAAAGCTAATATTTTTACACTTGCACTTTTTTAATAAAATTTGCATGAAACACTGAACTTCGCTTATGTACATACATACATTGTGCTGGAACAATTCCTTAACTTTTTTCAAAATTGATTCTATTTTTATTGAAACTTCGACACAATAAAGAATTCAAAAAATTTTTAAATTTAACATGATTTTAA
>OX451219.1:46396830-46439280 GCA_949628195.1 Phasia obesa | reverse complement strand
TTAACGACTACGAACAGAAATATTTTTAGTGGACAATCTGGGAAAAGCAACGGGAATTGAAAGCCATATTCGTTTTATTTCTCTTATAAGAGGTATTTAAAGAGGAATAAAACTAATATGGCATTAATGGTTTACAGTTTTGTTTTCAGATTATATTGAAGATTTTTATTTAATAAAGATAAAAATTGAACAAACAAATTTACTAATAATTAGGGTTAATTTGACTATATTTTGACCATATTTACACCCTAATATATAACGGAAATGAAAATAGACATTTTGAAGAATTTTTTTTCTATAAAAGGAAATTAATGAAATTATTTTTTATGAAAATCGTCTGTAGATTTCACTTCTTTTATTCTACACCCTATTTTGCATTATTTAAGTAAATTTCCAGTTCAATATACAGATTGTATATATACAATATACAAATTTGTATTGTAGACGATACTCATCTGACTGTTTTGTTTTGCAAGATTTATGTACATATCTACATATATGTATGTTTTAACCAAAAACTCTTTATTTGTGAATTCTCTACGACTTCTCAGATTAACATATGTACATACCTACATATATTTATGTTGGGTTTATAATATGTATGACTAGAAGCATTCGATCAACAGTTAAGCTTGTTTATAAATTTAAAATCATGTAATGTTCTTTTTTCTCGTTTCGTTTTATGTGCATTAAATTGATTTAATCTATTTATTTTGTCGTTTAGTGAACTAATGAGAAGTGAAACTTTAATTGCTAACAAATTTAAAAGTATTTATCATGAGAATTCATTCCATACACTCAGAGCGTTGAATTTATAACAAAAACTCGTACATACATCAAAAGCAATAGGATGTGTCGCAAATGTTGACAAAATTTGCTACGGTAACGAACTACGACACTTTTGAACATACAGACCAAAAAAGTTTATGTAAATGTACGCTGTAAAAGGGATTCACAAGAAATGTTACAAAATCAATTAATTAATAGGTAGAATTAAGTGATTTAATTACATTTAACGACTTTTGTGCAACAACTGCAAATTGTCCAGTTTACAGGAAAAATGGTTGGATATATTGATGTTATCGAATGTATGTAGATAATATATTATAGTAACATATGCATACTTTCTATATGGATGATTTTTTGCTTTTAAAGAAGACGAGGTGGAATATTGTGTCAATTGGCCTAAAACTTTAAGTACTTAAGAGGTCAAAAATCGAATTTTAGTAACATTTTTATTTTTATTAAGTATTTATAAAGAAATGTGTTTCTTTGTTCTTAGTTTGACAAGAAAGTTGTAACATTCATTCCTCCATATATTGTTAGTAATATTCAGTAGTACTTTTGGGAAAGTTCATATTTATTTGTATTAATATTAATAGTATTTACATTTGATTTTATATTTTAAAGAGTTTAGGGACTATGTTCCTTTTCTACTTAGAAATTAATTTGTAGTAATAATATTTACATTTCAAAATTATTATAAGAAATAGAGGAAAAATTTTACAAAAACCTTTATGAAACAATGGTATAAGATAAAATACTAAGAACTAAGGTGAGGTTTAAAAATTATGATGACACTAAGTCATTAATATGGGTGTATTGGGAATGTATGCATCTTCCTATAAAATTTTCTGTTAGTTTATTTATTTTATTATGAGCCAGATCGATGTTTGCAATGGTATGTAACCGTCTGGTGGAAAAATTCCATGGAAGTTTAAATATCATTTTTAGCAACTTGTTTTGAGCTATTTGTAGTTTGCTTATATGACATTTCGCCGAAGTGGACCAAACTGGACAACAATAAAACATAATGAGATGAAAAATAGCTTTAATTATTAGCATTTTGTTTTCCGTGTTGAGATCTGAATTTCTATTTATCAATGGGTTCATTAATATTGTTGTCTTGTTTAGTTTGTCAAGCAAGTAGGGTATGTGATCATTGAAGTTTAATTTAGGATCAAGAATAACACCAAGATATTTAACTTTACTTTCCCAAGTAATATCATGATTCATAAATCTCAGTGGTGACTGAGGGTTATAACATTGTTTACGTTTCCGTGTGAAGTATATGGCTTTTGTTTTTTCTGGATTTATCAGAATGTTCCATTTGGTGAAATAGTTATTTATATCAGTTAGGGCGGTTTGTAGAGTTGAAATGATGTTTGTTGCGAATACCTCAGAACTGAATATTGATGTATCGTCTGCAAAAAATGAAGTTGTGCAATTCAGGAAAGCTGAAATATCTGACGTGAACACATTGTATAATATCGGAGAAAGACATGACCTCTGAGGGCACGTCATACTTTTTATATATGTTACAAAATCATTACTGTGAAATTTTTTGTTAAAAATTATAAAATATATAAATAAAACATACATAGAAATAGACTAACTTTAACCCTTCTTTGTCACTGGGTCGAAATGGCTTATTCGTTAAAAATATAAATTTTTCAAACTGAATGTGAAATGAATACGAAATATGTATATAAATTACTATCTAAAACATGTAATTTGTATTAAACTAATTCATAAAATAACTTTAATTACAATTTAGTAACATTTACTTTTTCTCTGGATTTTGATGAGGACTTTTGTACAAAACAGTGATGTTTACAGTCGAATTCAGTTAAGTGCAAATTAATTAACTACACTATTTATTTTTCACTCCGGAATTTTCAATTAGAGGGACTTCGGATAAGGGAAAACGGGTTTCTTTTAGACGAAGTAAGCACTTGACATAAAAAACAGTCGTATATTGAATTTCAAATCAGATTAATTCTATTAACTTTAATACAATAATAATAACTGATTTTTACTGAATAAAATATGTAATTTGAACTGAAAGAAATTATTTTTACTTACTTTTGCAAACAAAACAAAAACCATTGTTGCAAAAATGCATACATAATGCAGAATTCTTTGTTATACAATTTTATTATTGTCGGATAACCACTGGATTTGACGAAGGCATACAATGATTTTGGATCATGAAGGAAATTTTCTTTCATTTTAATTACATACATATGTAATAATTATACAACGAACGATTTAGTAAGTTGTATTCTGCACGAATTATAGAGTACTTTCCATAGTATGTTATCGAACCAGAGATTTTGTATTTTTTATAATAATGGTTTTTCAGGTTTTTAAGTTTTGAAAGCTGCTTAGCATTCCAAGACGGACCATTTGGGTGTCAACAATTCCTTTAGGAACACAGATTTCAAAAATGAATAAATAGTATTATAGAAGGTAGTGTTCATCAAATCTTAATTACTATTTATAGAATTAGATAGAAATTCATTCCAGCAAGTTTTTTTAATGCTCATTTAATGCGTTATAATTTGTTCGTTTGAAGTAGAATACTTTTTCTGTTTTGCAAGATGTATGGTGAGATACTAACGGCATAAATGAAGTAATCAGAATAGTAGGTTGATATCGATCTCCAGGTAAGCTAATAGGATCCGAGAGTGTTATTAAGCAATCATCAGAACAGAACAGGTAACAAACACCAATTTTCCAAAGGCGTTGTATACATCATTCATTTGATAAAGACTAAGCGAAAAAATATCCTTTATAAATTCATCATAGCACTTTTTATTTTGTACTGGAATCAAATATGGACAATCAGTCAGACGTTCCCAAGAAATAGACGGTTAATTAAAATCACCAAAAACATAAATAGAATCATTGGAATGTACACGCGAAGTAACAGATTCAAAGGCTTGGATGTTTTTGGTTTATATTGAAACATTAGAATCAGAAGGAATGTATGAACAGGTATAGTATTTTTTTTTTTTCAGTTTTCAGCTTTAGGATGATAGCAATAAATTCTATATTAGAAACTTTAACCGGTATTAGTTCAGATGAAAAAAGACAAGAAACAGCAATCAATACACCAAGTCGATTGTATCTATAAGTTTGGAACTTATCAGAAAATAACTCAGATTAAAAACATTATCGTTTAGCAAGGTTTCAGTAAATAAAATAACGTGATAAGAAAAACCAGAGCTGTCAACAAGGAAAGTTGAAAATTATTCTATTTAGACTTTTATTTTACTACTAGGCTATTAAAAATTTTTGAGTAGGATTTTGTAAATATATGTAAATTTTCAGTATTTTGCTAGAAGGTCAGAGAAAATACCAATGATAGTTAAGCTTATTCATACCAACAAAACTTTGTATGAGTGCAGATTTTGCGTTTTCTAATTCATCTGAAGTAAAAACTTCATCCATTGGTCCCTTAAAAAAACTTTGATTTGGGCAAATTGTATTCAGTTTAATTATAGTATTAGTATTAATATGTTATTCAGCTTAGCGTCAAATAGACGACACATCTTAAATTTATTGTAATTTAAATATAAAAAATCGGTTAAAATCTCTGATGAAGATAATTAAATACTATTAAGTACACGGATAATTATAAACTTATTTGATAAATTTATCACCAGCTACGATGTTCAGCGCAATATAAACTTACGATTTTAGGTTGGTTGAGATTACTGGATCATTTTCTTCTATGCTCTTCTTGTAGGTGGCGAATTTAATGTATTTCACGTATTTTTAAATTGATAATTGTTTTTAACATGCAGCCTTCACGCCCGTTTAATTTCAGATAGATTAAAAATATATTGTCCTCTTAAGTTTTAAGGAGATTTCAAAGCGTCGCTATGGCCAATAACAAATGAGTCATTTAATGATATTTTCCATTCTTCACTTTTTTCTAATTATTCTGAATAATATCTAATTGTTTTATGAGCAAGAATGTGTGCCCTTTACCAAAAAAAAATTATCATTCTTAATTCACTAACCGCGCACTTTTATATCTAGTGTCGCAGTCCTTAAATTATACAAGAGAAATTTAAGGCAATTTTCCTTTTAAAGGAAACAGTAAATTGGAGTTTTAACAAAAATCTTAAGTTTTAAAAACGGCATTTTAAAAAAATCATTAGGAATTAACACAGTTTACTCTAAAGCATTTGCTTATAACTGCTTTGATATTTTTAAACAGCGTTGTTAAATATTCATTTTTAAAAAGCACAAGAAATTTTAAAAAAAGCGCCTGTTTTTTTGTACTAAAATTGCATTTAATATAAAAGTGTGCTAATTTTGAAACATTTTTTTTTTTTTTTTGTTTTGTTACAAATTAAATCTAGTGTCACTAAAGAGAAAAAACAGCACTAAAAGAAGCACTGACTCAGAAAAAGCACTGGCACAAAAATTTTTCGCGTCAAAAAATTAAAAAAGCACTAAAACCAGTGCTTTTAACATTGAGTTGACACCGCTGCTTTTAAACCTAGAAGAAATTGTCTACAATGATATTAATTTAAACCTGCTAAATAAAAAGTTTTTTATTTGTTTAGGCGATAATTTTTTCAAAAAATATTTCTGAAAAACCCTAAGAAATTATTTTTATTTTAAGTGAAAACTTATTTAGGCAGCTTAAGCACTTTTTAGTTGAAGAAAAATTATTGAACTTAAAAACCGTCGCCACCATTTTTACAACCGTACCCGCGTCACCTAACATTGGTTTCTATAAATAGGTCTGCTCGTTTTGTTTGAAGAAAAATTATTGAACTGGCATCATCGCCACCTACGATCTGACGATTTGACTGTCTGTCGGCCTGACTGTTTGACGGTCTGACTCACTGTTTGACGGTCTGACTAATTGTTTGACATTTTGTTGTCATGTTGTTCTTGTATTGTTGTATTTGTTGTCGGGAGGCCACTACCTAATAATATAAATGTACCTTGTTACTGACTATCGAGTATTTCATGTGTTTATAAATTTAAAGAAGAAGAAAAGGCTTCAATCAAAAACAAATTATCAGGCCTGTTCTGAAAATCACGTGATTTCAAATCACGAACCGTTTAAAAATCACGTGTTTTATTTTATCCTGTTCTGTAAATCACACAATTTCTTATTTTTTAAGTGATTTTAAAATTGTAAAACAACAAGAAAATTTCTAATTTTTATTGTTTTTTTTTGTAATTAAATTTTACATATGTAACACGTAAAATAAAAGCAATCTGAAGGGTCTAGGGTAACTTTGTGGACTCCAGAAGGCTTAAAATGAAAGCAGTGTAAGAAATTGCCGTTTTAAGGCGTTATTTGCCATTGCAATTTTTATATTTGGCAAGGGTAGATGTACTTTCTAAGCACTTTACCTGCTGACAGTTAAAAAGAAGCGTAAAAAACGAAAAAAAATTTTATAATATAAAATATTACTGCAAAAGAAAAGTCTTTAGAAATCTGCAATTTTTTTTAATATTTGTCTTACGAATTACGTAATTTTACCACAAAAATTATAAAAGAACACTTTAAACTATTTATTCCAGCAGTTTGTTATATAATTAACAACAAAAAACTCGCAAAAATAAGCAAGTGATTTGAAATCACAGACACTTTCCTAATCGATTTAAAAGCATGTGATTTCAAAAATTTTTGTGTGTAGAACACCTTTTAAATGATTTTAATCTCTTTGATAAGAAGTAATTTTCAGAACAGGGAAAATTGTTATTACATATTTTTACAAAGTCTCTATATAGCTAACTGAATGTACATACATACTGTAAGGAACCTCCGGCTTTCTGGGTTTGAAGCTGGGGTTAGCTCAGCTGTCCAGGGTCCTCTTACATAAATTTAAAGACTTGTTTTATTTCTTCTTCACTTCACTTTATTATATGTAATTGGTTTAATTTTATTCAAATGTATTAATTTTTAAATGTATTATTTAAATATACAAATCGGCTATTCTTGCCTAGAACAAGTTCTACCGATGGCACTGGTTGTAGTCCTACCACTCCTAGCTCTATTCTCCTACGGCTTTATTCACTGGATGATAATCCAGTCTATATCTTCTTGATATAAATCAAGCCCTATAATTTCCGGGTATAAGCCTCTTAGAAATTCCTACTGAATAATCAGATATAAGTCCAGTAAAGCCAAGTCAGATATAAATCCTCCTTGCTCTGCCTAAAACTCTTCACTGGGATCGGTATAAACCTAACCCCACTTTCTTTCACTACTTAACACTTGTCACCCGGTAGAAATTGTTCTTCACCCTTCACTATTCACTGTCACTTGCACTTTTTGTTTAAATTCTCCTCTTGATGACCCACTGTGACTTCACTACGTCTGCTCCTGTTGGCATCTCAAGGAAAAGAGATCTCATCCGTTTACTTCCTCGCCTTTTATATGGTTGCTCAACTACACCATTGCATCTTTGTAGTTTAACGCCCAACTATAATATGCATAAGCTAGCTTAAGCCAACTTAAGCAACTGTACAATTACATGTAAATCATATGTGGCAAACTATAATGTACTTAACAATACTTTTTGTTGAGTTTCGTCGAATGTCATTTGCTTAAGCAAAGTCCGAAACCGATCGCACATTCCGTACGGAAACAGCTGTTTGTGCTTTGTGTTTTACATATGAATGTACATTCATAAAAATTGAAATGGAGGACGAAAGTGAACAAATTATATCTAAATTTAATATAAAATGTTTAAAAAAGAAGTTTCTATAAGAAGAAAGGGAGGCATTTTATAATAATTGTAATTAAAAAGAAAGAGCATTTTATTGTTTATGGGTTGAGTGATGCACACCGCTGTATTTTTTAGTACTTTTGGCAAAAATTACCAAAACAACAAAAAAATTTAAATGTTTCTTTCGAAATTTTCTTAAAACTATTAAAAATAATTATTAATTTGTATATGAATGGCATTAGGTATATAAAATATGTTTATTTAACACCTTTTTGTTAAGAAATTAAATTTATTCAGAAAAAAATTATTATTTTTCAAAAGTACGAATAAAACAAATGTGCAACTGTGTCATAATAATTTTTAGATTCATGTAAGTACATTGTAGCCACCTAAAAGTCTACAATAAGTTGCTTAAGCATTTGACAGACTTTTCGTTCATTTTTTGACATTAGCTTAAGCCAGCTTATGCATATTATAGTTGGGCCTTTAGTTGTATCGAACCTTTCAGTCACATTTCTCTTCTGCAGCTTTGATGCTGCTGCCGTACTGCAATCTGCCTGGGTGTGTATGTGTTTATGCATCTGTTTGTAGTTCACTTTGTTTACATACATACGTTGTGGTGATGATGTTTTTCGTTTTGTTCTTTGTTCATTTTGTTCCGCTCTCTCTCTCTCTCTCTCTGCCTGTTGATGCTTGAACCTGTAATAAGATTACCTGGCGGATGTGAATCCGTCCCCAGGTAAATGGATATAAATCCATTTGCCAACTGCTTTGGTGTGTGCCAAAATTGCTCAAATTTTGGTATCTCACAATACAAACGTATGCTAACTTCTGACTAGTCAGTAGGACAACTGAATTCACCCTAGTACATCAGAATGATAAAATAGTTATTTCTAATTATAATAATCCAAGTATCAACTACTTCTGTTTGCAGAATAGTTAGCTTAAAGTTTAAGTAGTAAGCTAAATTAATTGTGGTAATAGAAATGAAGAAATTCATGCAGTTCTTTAATACCCGAATACGTCATAAGGCAATGGCACCCTCAGGGTAGCCGAAGACGAGTCTTCTCGAAAAAAACACTGCACCGAACTTGAATGGTGAACATTAAAAAAAACTAACCTGCAATACATAGTTTTTTATATCACATCAGAAATAAGTTTTGAAAAACTGTTGTCGTAATTTTACGATGTAATACTCATTTCCAAATTTTCAAATCTTACATTACGAAATATGTCTGAAAATATTATCTCGAAAATTATTCTTTCTGAAAAAACTTTTGAAACTGTGAATGTTATGGCAATTGATCATTTCAATGTTTAAAACAAAATTTAAAATCTAAATACTGTAAAATGTGGTGTACAATTGAAGGAAAGCAGGTATTATACAACTAAAGAACTTTGTAGATTTAATTTCCTCGCAGTGACTTTGATAAATGCTTCTCGAAAATTTTCCTCAAAAAGATTATTTTTTCTAATCGCTGATAGTTCGTTTGTTTTAACTTTTGTCACAAACGTTTTAAATGATAAATTGAAAACATTTGTACATTTTCATGTAAACTCAAATAACATTACAGATATTAATTTTTTATAATGTTTTTTTCAGTTTGAGTAACTTTATATAATATTACTAAAATGCATTAGTTAAATTTTACAAATTTAATACAATTCTACATGTTTTTAATAAAATAAAAATTGTTGTAAAATATATTAAAATAAAACGTCAAATCTACGTTTATAACAATAACACATTAACTTCCCTTATGGATGTAAATTTTACTAATTTTAAGTGTTGTTTTTCTTTCGATGTGCAATTACTGTTCTAACTCGATTTTTTAATTTAACAGTATTCATTCAAGTTTCAACTAACTTTAATTCAAATAAACTTTTAGTAAAATATATGTTAAGAAAATAAATTCTATTGATTTGAGTAAAATTATTCTATTATCACGAAATTTGTTTCAAAGTATAAAATGTTATTTTATTATACCTACGTGTAAGTTACGGATAAATAAAGCTATTATGTGTTTAATAATCTTGTGATTGAAATCACATTTGGTTTTAATTAAAATCAATTGTTTGCACAACAACACAACTACAGAATATGCTGCCATGTCAGGTATTAAATATACTAATATAAATTTCTAAGTTAACAAATCAAATATAATAAATACAATTTGTGTGCACACACACGAGCAAAGCTTATAAATATATTAAATTAAATTATGAATGTTTTGTGGCTAGTTTCTCCAACGCTTTATTTGCAATTTAGTCATTTTAGATATAAATACTTAATTTCAAAATAAATCAGTTGATAACTACGAAATAGGAAAATATATGCTTTCAATTCCAATATTCATTATTTCATTACAGGTTTTATTGGATAATGTTTTACTAATAAATATAGACATATTACAGGTATGTTTTACAACATACTACCACAATAATAAAAAACATGACATACATACATATGTAATTCACATGCCCGTAATACAAATGTGTGTGTAGAACAAACAAACCCAAAGTAATAAAAACACAAAAAATAAATCCTTTATGAATTGTGTAAAATTTAAAAATTAAAATAAATTTAAACTAAATTGCATAATCCCATTGAGTGCGTTCGTATTATCATTATAAAATCAAAGATGTTACACACTCTCGTATAAATATATATGTAAAGAAAAAATATAAAATTTTAAATTTGAATTTATATAAACAAAAAGATGCCCATCGAAAAACTTGTATTTTTAAATTTGTTAATTAAACAACACAAATATACAAGTACATACATACATACATACATACATACATATGTACAAAGAATCTATACATATAATAAAATAGTAACTCATTTCCGTCTATCTGTCTATCTGTCTGTACGTCTATCTGACTGCTTTTCTTTTGCGTTCGCTTCACGTAAAAACTTCTAGATGGATTTTAACAAAATTTTATGAGGTATCTTAGCATCCTGATTCTAATACAGTATACTTTTTTCCGCAAAAATATCTCATTTCCAAGTGAAAGTGGAGAAAAAGCAGCGAAAGTACGCAATTTCCAATTGAATAAAATTTTTATTTTTACTTTGTGAAAATACATTGTTATTAAAATATTTTAAACAGAGAGAGCTTTACAATAATTTTAGAATTTTTTTATAAATTTTAGAATTTCATCCAGGGATGGATACCTTTATATAAAGAAAATAAATAAACCATAACTGAAGCAAAAGTAAAAATCAGAACAATTGGTGTGGAATCATTTTAAAGCAAAAACGAGCAAAATATTGTTTCGAAGCCCGCGATGTGGCTGGCACAGGTAGTATATAATAAACACGCATTTATTTACACAAAACTCATAAGATACATACATAACAGTACAGAAGTATGTATTTACATAACAAACAAAAGCGTTCTTATGAACACACTAGTCCACCTGGAGATGTGTACAAATTGTATATGCATATGGAAAATCCACAATAGTTCGAGTATTTGTACAAATTGAGCCGATATTTAATATAAATAGGCTACTTTCACTCGCACGTAAAAAAATTCATATTCAAACAGATTACACAACTGAACATGAAGGACTATTTGTGTTTAAATCTACTGTATTGGGATTATCTATGCAATAGAAGAAAACGTATGAACAAACAAAATTTTCAATTACTTGTAAACATATCAAAAACTTGCAAGTTTTTGCACAGTATGGACGGATATAAATCCATAATAAGGATGGATAAAACCATAGTCCCTAAAATTATTTTCGATGAAAAAAGGAACAATAATAAACATAAAAAACTTTTAATTTGGAAAATTTAAATTTTATTAGTCGAACTAATTATTTATATTACATACATATGAAATTTGTAGTCAAGCTTAAGTTCGTTTTATTCTTCCTAAGAAAGAATAATTTAAATTACAAATTAGGTGATAACATTAGTGCTGGCAAAGTATTGAGTAGTGGGTATCGAGTACCGAGTATTTGATCATTTTTTTTCAGTACTCAATACTTAAAAGTAGGTACTCGATACTTTTTACGTTATAGTTTTAGAAACAAATTAAATAGAAAATTTAATGGCTACGTCCGAGAAAACTTGTCTTCAATTATCAATCGTCAGTTGGTAAGAACGAAGTCTACATCTACCTTAAGCTTCCCTCTTGTCGAATATTTTTAATTTAATATTTACCACCTTATATTTGCTGTTGCTTCAGCCAACCTTCGGTTAGCAATGAAAGCTACTTTTATTTCTTTCTTTTCTTCCAACATTTGTTTTTTTAGTTAATACTAATCTAGTATCAAACCAAACTTTGCTGGGTGAACACGGTGCTTTGCGATTTTTAATTTAGAAAATTTAAATTTTGTTAGTCGAACTATTTATATTACATATAATTTATTGCTTAAGCAACAGCAAACGATTTGAAAAAAAATGCTTTGCTGACTGCTTTACAGCAGAAAGAAACTCATAGTGAGCTTAAGCAAATGCGTTTCTTTCTCTTTTTTTGCATTTGCTTTTTGCTTCGCTTATAACAAAATGTTATGTAAATGCTGAGAAATTCAGTTTTTTATTTGCTGAAAAAGATGTAAGCAAAGCAAAGATTTTTGTGCTTTGTTTTTAAGCAAGCATTTTAAACCCTGGTAAAAACATAAGAGCAGGTGCCATACTCTGTAATTCTCTTAGCTAAATCTATCGCTAAAATTCTAAAAATGCACCAACAAATTACGAGTATTCTTACAACAACACTCATAATTTGTTTGTGCATTTTTAGAATTTTAGCGATAGATTTAGCTACGAGAATTACAGAATATGGCATTAGGTCATAGCATATTTTCATATGCTAGAAAAATGATAATAAAAATAGATAGAATAGGAATTTTATTACCATTGTTTAGAAATATGTATATGTACGTACTTGTGTGTATGTATATATGTATATTAGGGTGTCCCTTATTTTTGGACGTCATTTTTTTTTTGCGCATACCCGCTAAAAAGTTTCTAAATAATCTAAGAAGCCACCAGAAAAAATTTTACATTGATACAAGAATGGTAAACCGTGGCGACTTGCGATCGTTTACATTGCTTTCAAAAAAATAAGCTTTCATATATATTTGTTTATCTAAAAAGGTGATTCTCCTTTTTGCTCAACTGTCAAATTAATGTATTGTTTGCGGTGGCAATTTTCAATTTCAATAGTGTGTTTTATAAAGTTCGGTGCCTTAACTACGAAGTGGAAAACAAAAAATTTTTCTCATCGAAATGCCTTGTCATCAAATTAATGGTGCTAAACTACCATCTAATAGACAAGTTCTCGCTGTGCTTTTTTACAATATGCGCGAAGTCAAGCTCGATCTTAGAGAAAGTGCAAATCTAGTAATTAGAGAATGTGTAATTTTTTGGGAGAAGGCAAGAATTCCTACAAAGGCAATTCCGAACTGTGTCAAGAAGCTTTTAGATAAATATACACTTTGGAAAAAGTTGCAAAAAAATTGTAAGAAAAGTCTCGATATTTATAGGACCCGTGAAAGTAATTTTGAAAGTGATCTTGATAACCTATTTGATATTGCTCATGCTGCTGCCCTTCAAATTATCAAAATAGAAGAGGATAAAGCATTTTTGAAGCTACAGAGAGAGCCGGGTAGACCGGGTTGCTTTGCTGGCATAGATAAAAACTTGGCAGACAAAGAGGAAAGATCTAGAAAAAGGTTATTACTCGAAGAAACAAGAAAATTAAGGCAACAAGAATTTTCGGAAGTTGCATCGACTTCTACATCATATGCAGAATGCAGACAAGTTTTAGACGTGGAAGAAATATTAAATTCTGATACCGAAGATTCACAATATTCCCACGACGACGAAATCCAGCCAGAGGCAAGCACAAGTTTGCAGAGCGACAGTTCAAAAAGAGGAAGAAAAAATCTGATAACACCAAAGGTAGTCGCAGTTTTAGACAGGTGCCAGCTAAGTATAAGAGATTCTGTCTATATTATTCAGGCTATCCTAGAGGCATTGGATCTGAAATGCGACGATTTTGCAATAAATAAATCTTCCATTCAGCGAATTCGTACACAAATGAGAAAATCACGTGCAGAAACTATAAAAAGTGACTTTAAGAACAACGTACCTGATATCATAACCGTCCATTGGGATAGCAAACTTTTACCGGGCTTAGACGTGAGAAGCTCCAAAGAGGAGAGGTTGCCAATTATAATTTCTTATAGCGACAAGGAACAACTTCTTGCAGTACCAAAATTGGAGAGTTCGTCTGGTAAACATCAAGAAACAGCTATTAGAACAGCTCTATATGACTGGAATCTCATTGACAAGGTGCAAATAATCTGTTGTGATACAACATCAACGAACGTTGGCCGTTTTAATGGCGCTTGTGCTCTTTTGGAGAAAAGTTTGGGCAGAGACCTGGTGCTTTTCGCTTGTCGTCATCATATTTATGAGTTAGTGCTTAAAAGTGTATTTGAAGCCAAAATTAAGCAAAATGTTCGATCTCCAGAAATACCACTTTTTAAAAAAACTAGAGACAATTGGAAAAATATAGATTCGAATAAGATTGAACCATGCATCGATTTCGTTAGAAAGCAAATTCCTGATGAACAAATTTTATCAATCTTAAGGTATTACAAAGCGGCATTGGAAAAAACTTTTATAAGAGAAGATTATCGTGAATTAGTAGAACTCTGCGTTGTGTTTTTGAATGGCGATCCAGAAAAGAAAATAAAAATCAAGCCCCCCGGAGCCTTACACCAAGCACGATGGATGGCCAGAGCCATTTATTCATTAAAAATATGTTTGCTCCAGTCCCAGATCAACATAGATGCAAATGATAAAAGTGCTCTGCAGGACATTTGCTTATTTGTTGCGATAATTTACGTAAAGCCATGGCTCGAGTGTACAGAAGCTGTAAAAGCACCTAATCAGGATTTGGGTTTTTTGAAAGCTGTCAAAGGCTATAATGAAATAGACGAAACAATTTCGAATGCTGCTCTAAGTAAGTTTTGTAAGCACTTATGGTATTTAAGTGAAGAGGCAGTCATTTTATCACTTTTTGATGACGAAGTGGATGACAAAACAAAAACAAATATGGTTGTTAACTTAAACAGGGAGGAAATATCGGATTTTAACAAACGATATATTCCAAACATGTTAATGTTATCTTTGTGTTAAATCATATTTTTTGAAAAATTAGTACTGAATGCTTTTATAACAACTTTTATTACAACCTTTCTTTATTTCAGCTAAAACACTTGATTGCTTTGTATCAGGTAAAAGCAAAGTATTTCTTGCAAGATTACAGATCGATGATAGTTTTCTTCGCACAAATGTGGCGTCTTGGATAAACAACGCTGCATTTCTGGAAGCCAAACGAAAAGTAAGTCTTTTACGAGTGGTAAACGATGCTGCTGAAAGAGCAGTCAAACTTGTGGAAGATTTTCACGGACTTATTACTGCTGATGAAGAGCAAAAACAGTTTTTGTTGCGCTGTGTTGAGGAACACAGAAACCTGTATCCAGACTGCAAAACACTTTAAAAAGAAGTTATCCCATATAATTTGGAATATTAAAATATTCTTAATAAAATATTCTTAATGCATCTTTTCATTTTTTCATTGTTCTCATTTACTGTATTATGTAAAACTTCTTGCCTTAGTCGCCACGGGTTACAATCATGATAGAAGAGTAAAATTTCATATTTAGGTATAATTTTCTATATATAAAAAAATTATAGGGTATGCGTTTCGAAATTCGAAAAAAAAAATTTTTTTGTCTTATAAAGGACCCCCTAATGTATATGTTAAAAATTATTTAAATTGCTTGTGTAACAAAAAATATTTTTTAACAAAACTTTATTTACACTTATACTTAAATACCAACTTCTCGTTATTTAAAATATGATAGGCTTTCTTAAAGTTTTTATATTAATTACCTGTTTTTAATATTACATTTGTGCAAATAAGAAAAATATTATTGCTACAATTACGTGTATATTTTTTAATATAATATGCACATATGTATGTAGGTAATAAAATCCATTTTTCTATGGTTTCCTAGCATATGCAAATACAATGGACCTGCCCTCATGTTTTTACAATTTCACACCAAATTTGTACTGAAAAACGCTAATTAAAGTGAAAGAAATATAAAAGTTACATTTAAATTCCAGTATATTTAAATGTATTTAAATTTTAAAGCGATTTCTGTTCAGTAGGTTATGCCATTTAGTTATGGATATTAATCGATTGTATAATGACTAAGGTAAATTTAATAAAAATTAAAGAAAATTATTCAGGTAGTCGACAGTTTGTCGCATTCTAGGCAAACTTGAAAGTAATTTTTATCAGATATAGGAACGATTTATTCGCTTCTGAAACAAAAGCTCGTAAAATTTTTAGAAAATGTAGTTAAATTTTTAATACAGTTCAATTTTTTATGATTATTGAGAAAGCCCTTTTTTTGAATTCTCAACCCTGGTTTGAAACTGTCAAAAAGTGAAATTATTCTTTGTGCTTTTATTATATTTTATTTAATTAAAATTGCTGTGTTTTACGCAAGGTATATTAATCTTACTAGGTAGTGTCGTCCGCCCAGCTGATTTAGTAATTCGACACGTCAAAAGTTGTATGTGTTCAGAAATTTTATAGTGTAGAAGTGAGAAAGCAACAAAACACATACACGCCTTCTCAATTTTCTTCTATGTTTTTTGACATTTCGAACTACAAAGCAACAACAAAATGCCATGTTGTTCTTGTATTGTTGTATTTGTTGCAGGGACGCCACTACCTAGTAAAATAAATATACCTTGGTTTTACGCATTAAAAACGAATAATTATTCATTAAACGTTTTCATCAGACGAATAGTCATTTCGGTTAATTGGAGTTTTTGGTATAACTACTATTCTTCCTGTAATCTAACCTAATAAAGTCTGTTACTTTTGCATTTGTTTTATTGTAAACAAATTGAGATTCCGCTGGACAAGTAAATGTCTGTCTGCAACAACAACTTAAAATGAACAAACAAATTTTCGTGAATGCCCTAAGGTATGCTTTAGAAACTAACCAATGAATAATAAGCGCACACTGGTATCAACATCTCCTGAACAGTACAAAAATAATAAAAAGCATTTAACCAGCCCAAAGATGTCGCAAAACAATCAAATATGTTTTTTCGTGAAGTAAACTATGTAACCTTTTGGATGAAAAGCTAAGTGATGTGGCCAAAAAGGATGATTTGTTGGCAATAAGATATGAAATTGAGGAACTTAAGACTGAAAACAATAAACTTAAAGAGGATATTAATAAACTTAATAGTCGCTTAGAAAATATTGACCGCAAGTCTCGTTCAACGTACATTATGGTGAGTGGTTTACAGAAGCTCACTAGAAGCGAAAAGAAAGTTCCAGAATATTTGCAACTCAGACCTAAAGGTGGAAGTCAATATTACCTCAACCAGAATGGTACAATCTGGCAAGTCCTTCATATTTTGCCTCGAAACCTGTAGCCAAGTCCGCAATATCTTATTGGCTAAAGGAAAACTGAGTGGTCACGAGGTCTATATTCAGAAAGATTACACAGATGATGAACAAATAACCAGATTTCAGCTCAGACAAGTAAGCAGTGCTTTGTCCAAAGCAAATAAAAAATTAAAGGTTCGACGTGAGGAGTTCTGCATTGACATAAACGGCAGGAAATTCACCTGGTCCAATGGTAAAGTTATGGCTCAAACTCAAAACGATTCAGAGTTTTTAAGAGAACCTTTTGCAGAATGTGTTGACTGTAATGTATTTTCTAGAAAATCTTACATTAATAATAATTCTAGCAATTTAAGATCTTTATCACAATAGCAATTTACTAACTATAATGTAATATCTTATAATGTTTCAAATTTAGCAAATTCTTTAAATTTTGGAAATTTTCTTGCTTTTATAAATAACTTCGATATTTTTTTCTTGTTTGAGACCCACGTAATGTCATATAAACATCAAATTTTTCATCATATTTTCGGAACTACTGTTTACATTGGATTCCTGCAACTAAAATACATAAAGCTGGTCGTACAAGTGGTGGCTGTTTATATGGGTTTAAAAAAGAAGTACAGAAAAGATTTTCTTTGAAATTTGTAACGCTACATAACCTTACTTTTTTATCGGCATAATTTGAAAGTGGTATTTTTTATATGATTCCCAAATATTTAAACTGCACAAACTGGAAGACGGATTTTTTACGTGAACTTAATCCAACAAACTTTTGCATAATGGGTGACTTAAACGCACGTATTGGTAAAGAACAAGTTCTTGATCAAAATCTACTAATAGATTTACCGCACATAACCAATCAAAGAAATTCTAAAGATAAAACAATCAATGCTCAAGGAAAGCAACTAATAAATATCTTGGAGGAATTGTAGTAAATAGCAGAACAAATGGAGACGCTGATGGTAGCTACAGCTTTTGCGGAGTAATGGGAAATTCTGTTATCGACTATTTCATATGTTCACTAAATTTTTTGAAATTTATCGAAGATTTTCACATTGCATCGAAAGCTTATGCCCTTATGTCTTAAATTGAAAATTGCTGACTCTACAAATGTAAAAAATACAAAATACCCCCCTTTTCATAAACTTTATTGGAATGATAAACACCGCTTGCAGTACAGGCCTTTCATCTTACCAACCGCCTCAAATTAATTCAACCACTGATGGGCTGATATCGTCCATTACATCTAAAATAAATCAATCAAATGTTGTTAAACGTGATAGAACATTTTTCGAACCAAAACAAAAATGGTTCGATTGGAAATGTTTCCGATTTCGGACAACAATGCACAAAAATTTAAATATATATAAAAAACATTGTACAACATATAATAAAATGCGTTATTTTATATCTAGATCTAAATATCTGAAGTTGTGGCAAGAAAAGAAATTGGTACTATATAACAATAATCTTAAAGAGCTGGATAAAGTTAATAATATTAAAGATTGGTGGAATTTAACAAATTCTCTAAAAACCCGTTCCCAGGTATCTGCCAGCAATCTCAATGCTGATGATTTTTTAGTTCATTTTGGATCTACTTTGCAAAACCGTGATGATGTTAAAATAATAATTTGGTGCTTGCCATATGTTATTGATGCCTTTATGGATTCCCCTTTTGAGTTCTGCGAACTATATGCAGTCATTAAAAATCTGAAATCAAAGAAATCAAAAGGTCAATATGGTATTACTTATGAATTTTATAAATATGGACCTGAATGTTTTCTAAAGGAACTTTTGGTGGTATTTAATTATATATTTATTCATGAAAACATTCCCTCGTGTTTTGATAAGTCAATATTAATCCCACTATTTAAAAAGGGTGACCCAAACATAGCTACTAACTACAGAGGTTTATCTTTAATAGATACTGTATGTAAAATTTTTGTATGTAAAAATTTTGTAAAACATTTTGCTAAGCCATATTGAAGATTGGGCAATAAAATACTCCATCCTAAACGAGTTCCAGGCCGGGTTTAGAAAAGGGTACTCCACGGTTGACAATATATTTAACCTCGACAGTATTGTAAACCTAAACAATTTAATATGCAAATATACGTACGCATTTTTGTTGACTTTTCCAGTGCATTTGACATGATCCCCAGAAACAGTCTATTTTATAAATTATCGTGCCTAGGAATTTCTACGAAAATTATAAGAATTTTGACGCTTCTATACGAGAGCACAGAAAGCAGAATCTGGAATGGTGCAGTATTCTCTGAATATTTTCCTGTTAACTTTGGTGTTAAACAGGGGTGCATTCTATGTCCACTCTTATTTTCATTGTATATAAATGATCTACCTGAAAATCTACCAAACGGGCTACACATAGCTACCGTAAACGTTAAAGTTTTGTTATATGCAGATGATATTGTCATCCTATCTGATACGCCAAAGAAATTGCAAGAAATGATTGATGCTCTTTATAACTAATGTCTTAAATGGAGTCTAAAAGAAAATCATTCAAAATCAAAAATTGTTGTATTTCGTAAGGGACCAAGAATTACTGCAGACTTAATGTGGCACTATGGTAATGAAAATATTTATATTGTCAACAACTACACGTACCTAGGAGTGGATATAACATACAATCTTTCCTTTAATAAACACCTTCACAATAAGCTAGTTGCTTCTAAAATCTCGATTTCTTCCACTTGGTCTAAATACATAAATAACCCAAAGATATCAAAAACTAATAATCTTAAAATATTTAAAGCGTGTTCAAAATCTATAATGTTTCACGCCTGTCAAGTTTGGGGTTATGAAAGATATGATGATGTTGAAAAACTACTTCGTTTTTTTTTATCAAAAAGATGCTTTACTTGCCAAACACAACACCAAACTATATTCTCTTCCTCGAAACTGGACTTAACTCCTTATTTACTACAACGTTAAAATTGCATTTTTTCTACATTAATCAAATATTGCAAAGAATATTAGCACAAAAAAAATAGAACATAACTTGTTTTGGGCAAAGGAATGGTCTTCCTTGTGCAACTCACTTCAATTTATCCCTCCTGATAACAACATTCCTCTATGTGTACACTGGAAAGATATTATACTTTGCTTAACAGAAAAAGATATTAATGATTTTTCACTAGACGCATCTAGATCTCAATTTCATGATCTCTCTTACTACAAGTCTTTCCTGTCGTGCAACCAGTCTAATTGTAAAGGCTAGAGGTTGCTTACTAGGTCTAAACGCTAGATGTTTTAAGAATAACACTGTTGGCACTTGCTCTATTTGTAATCTGAAAGGACCCGAAAATACTCTCCTCTTTATCGGCCTTTGTCCAGCATATAAAGAATTTAGAATCTTATACTTTGGTCGGAACACTCTTAGTAACAGTAATGTACTCAATATACTAAATGGCTCTGATCTCAATGCCTTGTATAATTATCTTGAAGACTCTCTAAAATATAGAAAATTAATACTGAATGAATTTAATATTTAAATAACGTTAATTTATAATTATTATTCAATTAAATTATCGCCAATCTGGCTAACAGCTATATGCTATGCCATTATAAATTAAAATAACAAATAACTATTTATAAGCTTACTATTGTAATGAATTTAAAAAAAATCTATTAATAAATAATAATAATAATAATAATAATAATAATAATAATAATAATAATAAAGCTCAGGCTTTTTTGTTACAAAATAGTTGCAATTAAATTCAAAAGTGTAACTTAATTTTACACGAGTAGTACCTAATACCTTGTACTGAAGTGACACAAATGCAACCCGCAAACTAAAAGACAAGAGCACTTACTTGCCTACCGGAGCACATCCAGATAAAGTTGTTGTTTTGTTTACATCTCATCCTGGTGGAGTAATTCGTCCCATATATTTTTGAAAAAATAAGATTATTTTGTGCTGTTACTTACGGTATTCTATACAATTTGTAAATGTTTTAAAAAAAGAATGTGTATGTGAAACCTATTTGTGAAAAAACAAATTCAAAACTAAATTTCATTCATGCAAAATGATAAGGGAATGAACAAAAATGTACTATCCAGGTGAAAAAATACGTACCCTGGTACCAACATAAAAAATTCAATAATCGAACGTAAACAGCCCGCGAAATTTAAAAATTTGTGCTTTTTTAGGGTTCCGTACACAAAGTGTAAAAACGTAACCCTATTGCCGCTATCGCAACAAATACTAAAACTTATAGGGTGTTCCAATAGAGAGGTGTTATTCACGAAAATGTGTTTATTTCTTGAACTGTAGGAGGGATACACTTGAAATTTACAAACAGTAATTAAAACTTAGTTCATTATATAAAGAAGTATAAAAAAAATAAAAATAAAAATTAAAGGGTGTTCCGATAGTGGTGTGATTTGCATGTATAAGGCATCAGTTTTGAACCATTATAGGTAGACTCTTAAAATTTTCAGAGAATGTGTACAGCAGCAGCCGCTATAACAGCAAAAATTAAAACTTATAAGGTGTTCCGATAGACCGGTGTTATTCAGGAATATGTGTTTATTTCTTGAACTGTAGGAGGCATAAACTAAAAATTTACAAACTGTAATAAAAACATAGTTCGCTTTATAAACAAGTCTAAAAAATAAACCTAAAAATTAAGGGGTGTTCCGATAGTGGTGTTATTTGCATTTATAAGGCCTAAGTTTTGAACCATAATAGGTAGAATCTTGAAATTTTCACAGAAGGTGTATATCTGTGGCCGCTATAGCAACAAATATTAAAATTTAAAGGGTATTCCGATAGAGAGGTGTTATTCACAAATATGTGTTTATTTCTTGAGCTGTAGGAGGCATACGCTAAAAATATGTAAGCAGTAATTAAAACTTAGTTCGCTATATAAACAGGTATGAAAAAATAAACCTAAAATATAAGGGTGTTCCGATAGTAGTGTGATTTGCATGTATAAGACCTAAGTTTTGAACCGTAATAGGTAGGCGGTTGAAAATTTTACCAAAGGTGTATAACTATGGCCGCTATAGCAAAAATTACTAAAACGTAGAGTGTTCCAAAAGTGACGTGTTATTTACGTTTATGTCTTTTTTTGAGCTTTAAGAGGCAACCACTTACAATTTGCAGACAGTAATTAAAACTATATTTGTTTTATAAACAAGTATACGAAATTGAACTTAAATATTGAAGGGTGTTCCAATATTGACGTGATTTGCATGTATATATCCTAAGTTTTGAATGAATAGGTGGAATCTTGAAATTTTTACAGGAGGTGTATCACTATGTCCACTATAACAAATAATAAAAATTAAAGGGTTTTTCGCCAGTGACGTGATTTACATGTATAAAGCCTTATTTCTTGAACCGTAACAGGTAGACTATTGAAATTTTGTACAGAAGATGTGTTGCCACGGCCGATATGACAATTACTAAAAATTAAAGGGTGTTCCGACAGTGACATGTTTTTCACTTATAGTGACTTATTTTTTAATCGCAATAAGTAGACTCTTAATATATTTATAGAAAGGAAGTTGCCATGGCCACTATAATGAATAATAAAATTAAAGGGTGTTCCGACAGTGACAAGATTTTATAAACCGTAATAGATACCCTCTTGAAATGTTTACAGTAGATGTGTTATTTCGGCCGCTATAACAAATACACTTAAAATTGAAGTGTGTCCATTAGTAACGTGTTTTTCACGAATATTACCTTATTTTTTTAACCGCAATAGGTGGGCTCCTGATATTTTAATAGAAAGTGTGTTACCATGGCCGCTATAAAATCAATTACGTACTAAAATTTAACGGTTGTTCCAATTATGATGCAATTTTCGCGAATATTACTTTAATTTTAAGGGTGTCCCATAAGACATAAAGAAATAAACAACTGGAATTTTTAAATTATACTGGACATAGTACGGAACCCTACGTGTGTGAGCCTAACTCGCACTTGACTAATTTATTTTAACAGACACCGTATGTCTATAAAGGTTAAAAACATAAGGCCATATACATACATAAATTACATAACCCATAGCGACACCCTATATTTGTGTGCAAGTTATTGTGGACATATTAATATCAACATTGTTTAAATTTCAGTTGTCTATTTATAACTGTTCAAAAGATAAGGCATTCATCAAATTTAATAAACCGTATGGACACCCTCTTATTTCCAATTTTATACTTCTGTCTATAACAGTTCAACTATGATGACACCTTTAATTTATAATTTTAAATATTTATACTCTAAATAATTATTGTAATTTTTTACCTTTTTAATAATTTTATAATTATGTAAGGTCTCTTTTTTATAAAAATTTCTAAAAAATATATTTTTATTTTCAATATTTCGCTTCATCATTTGGTAGTTCTATAATAATTAATTTTTTTCATTCAATTAAATATTATAGAACTATTTTTATTTCCTGACGATGCTACGATGCAATGGTGTATCAAAATATTAAAAATAAAAATAAATTTTATAAAAATTTTAATACATTTTTATAAAATTTATAAAAAACATAATTATAAAAATATTTATACTTTATATCGGACATAGAAATAAACATTCTGTTTGATTTTCAAGCGTTTGCTATAACAGTTCAAAATATAGGGCCATATAGGGGGACTCCCTTTAATTTTTAGGTTTATTTTTTTATTATTGGGAGCTTTAGTAATACTATTTTTTTTAAATTTATATAGGTGCCACTTACGGTTCAAAATACCCGTAAAAATTATATATACCTAATTCTGATTTTACTCGGTAGATTGGTTCCAGAAAAATCCGTGTAAAAAAGACATTTATCATATACAAAATAGGTGATTGGTTCCTTATCTCTAAAACCTATTAAAATGAGCGAAAAACGAGAATTTTTTTTTAGAACAAGAAGTCATGTTTATTTTACTAAATCATATAGGTAATGTGTATTTGCACCGTTTATTTGCATCTTTAGTGTATGATGAAGACTTAATAGATAGTTTCGTTCCAGAAATAAACGATTGCATAATTGAATTTTAATTTTTTTATAGTTCTTACTTTAGTTTCGTATAAACCGAACATTTTGCTAAGAAATGTTGAGCCTTCTCCATTTCGAAGGCGATTTAAATTTTGTTTTCTAAACAAATGGCTTTACGTTGTAGTGTCGGATCAAAAATAAGAAATTGGTAATGGTTTAAATTCTTCATGTACGCGAGGCGTCCCAGCGCTGGCGCCGCTCTCTAAAAACTATAGTTATGGAATCTACTATTTTTATTTTTGCCAAATCCCCCACTGTGTTTTGTTAGCTGTTCACACACACGTTGTGTGCGTCCTAACCATATTTTGTTCGATTTTGCTTTGAAAGTAATCCACACCAAATTTTATGACTCATTGGTATTTATTTTACATAAAGGTACCTATTCCTAGATAAAATTTTAAAATTAATATTGGTTCACTGATGCACACAAATACAGACTTATTAAATGGATACCAACTCTCTATAGATCTGATCGTAATTACAATGCTGGAGTCAATTTGCATAAAAAACAACCTTTCATGTAAATTTCTTTGCTCTTTCAATGAGATAAACGACATTGAATTTATTTTAGTGGAACTATGTTCTTGTAATGATAAATTGTTACTACGATGTATATACAGGCCAAATAATAGTATTAAATTGGAATCCCTTTTATCCCTACTCAAATATTATTATATCTTGTGACTTTAATGCTAATCTGTTTACTTACTTGAGAACGAATCTTCGTTTAGCTATGTCGGCTTTGAATTCATTGTCGGTAAATATCTCTATACCAATGCACTTCACTGCAACCATTGCCACCTTGCTTGATCTTTTGTTTTTTGTAGCTGATAAACATAAGTTCACAGAATTATTAATTACTAATTAATTACTAAAATGGTTATGTCAAGCATAAAAATGTTCAATTTTGCACCTCTCACCAAAATGATTATATTAATTATCAAAATTATAAAAGTTTAAAAAATTTATTTTTTTTTTCTAATTAATGTTTCTCTACTTTTCAATTAAAAGTATAATAAAAAAATCTTTTTGATTTGATCAATGTGATTGATTGAATAAATCAACAAATTAATTCAATGAAAATAAACATTTAAATCAATTCAATTACTTAAGTTAATTAATGAAGAAATTAAAAACAATAAAGATAATAATTGTATTAAGCAAACATATGGAGTTTTTGATTTAAATTAACTAAAATCTGAATTGAATTAATAATATAGTGTAATTAAAACTAGAACTAAAAACAAATTAAGGGCATGTTGAAATGAAGCACAGATTTTATAGAATATTAATTTTTAACAAATATTAATTTTAATGGAAATTATGTGACTAAACGATGTGATGAATTTAGCTCAATTTTGAGAATCCTTCTTTAACCAATCTTAGAGTATTTGCATTTGAAATGCACATTAGAAGATAAAACTCAAAAATTAACATAGAATGTAGAGAAAAACGTATCAAGGAATAAAAGAAGAACTAAAAAAATGTTTTTTTTACGAATACCGAATGGAAATAAAAAGTTTATCACAGCCATTTCATTTAAAGATCATTTTGATTTCAAAATCAATTACCATCACATACTTGATTGTTTAAAATCCATTTAAAATCTGCATAAATTTTACTGGAAACCAAATAAAAAATATAATAATTTATTTATAATTTTAATAATTTATTTAAATTTTTTTATTTGTTCAGTATTATAAGTAATATAACATAAATAAAAAAGAATATAATATGGTGCAGATTTGTTATTCAAGTTTTGCACAGCCAGAAAGGCAATATTCAATGCCATTATTTTATTAAATTTTGTAGTGGAGATCAAAAGATATGTAGGTTGGTGTTCGAGTTTTAAGTACTTCGTTTACGTTATTTATGGTCTGAAAAAAAAAAACGGAGCAAAATTTGTGTAAATTGTGATAAGAAAATATATTTCTCTCAAAAATATAGTTGTGAAGAAGATTATTATAACTATAGCCATAATATAGAAATAACTGCTTAAGTCGACTTAAGCAACGTTTAAATAACTGGCACATTGTCTCTTGCATCTCCGTACTCCAAAGTACCCGTGTGCAAAGTTCCAATTATTTTGTGCCATTTTTCAGGGAGTTATAGCGAAATGACTTTCTGTTTATCTTTTTTCAATGTCTCATCGCATTTGGAAAAAAGCTTAAAGAATTAAAAGCTATTTTTCCAAATCATAAAAACTTCTTTCACTACTTACTAATTGTAACGCTTGCGTACTTTTGATAGAAATATGTAAAGTTTAAATATAAGTTATTATTTTAAATTAATTTTAAAGTTGCTATCCTACAAAAAATTTAAAAAATCAGACATGCACTTTTTCCTTATTGCCAGAGATAATATAAATGAATACTATTATATTTTTTTAATCGGTAACATTACATTTAAGTTTAGAATATAAGGCTTAAGTTTAATTGTTACAAGAAGTCTCCAATATAATATGTATGTATGTACCCTATAAGTAATCTGGTAGCCGATTAGGAAAATAATCCACTTTAAGTTAACTTTTAAGGCCTACCTATAAGCTTACTGCAGTATAATGTAAAAGCTCTCCAAAATCCAAAATAAAATTAAGTTTGACCATTTTGTTAACCGACTTCAAAAAAGAAGGAGGTTATCAATTCGTCTGAATGTTGCTTTTTTTATGTATGTAACCGCAGAACTCAGCCATTTCTGAACCGATTTTAAAAATTTTTGAAAATCTTTTTTTGAAAGGTTATACTTTCAAGTTGGTTCTAATTTTAAACACAGTTCATTATATTAAAAATTAAAGGGTGTCCCCATACAACATACATGTTTTTTACGTGTATTAATAACCGTAAAGGGCACCAAATTAAAATTTTGAAAAATTGCGTGTCGCTTTAGCTCCCAACAGCAGAAATTAATAAAAAAATTAATTTAAAATTTAAAGGGGGTCCCCATAGGTGACGTAATTTGACCTATTTGGGCCTATCTTTTGAACCAATATAGACAAAAACTTGAAAATTTGACAGAATGTCGATTACTATGACCGTTATAATAAAATGTATAAATATTCAAAATTTTTAATTAAACGGTGCTCCAATAGTTCATTTAATTTGATGTATGTGGCATTATTTTTGAACTGTTGTACACAGACGGCTGCAATTTACAAAGAACCTGTATTGCTATTCAGCTATAACAAAAAGTATAAAATTTGAGTTTGGAAATAAAATGGTGTCCCAATAGTTAATGTAATTCTATCTTTGTGGCCAAACTTTTGAACTTTTATAGACAGACAGCTGAAATTTACAAGGAACCTGTACTCCAAAGTCCACTTTGGCAGGCATACAATTTGAATTTAGAAACTAAAGGGTGTCCCCATAAATTATGTAATTTGATCTATATGGTTAAACTTTTTAACCGTTATAGACAAATAGTTGAAATTTACAAAGAATCTTTGTGGCCAAATTCTCTCTAACAACAGGTCTTTAATTTAAAATTGTAAATTAAATGGTGTCCGAATAGGTGATGTTATTTGTTCTATGTGATCCTATCTTTAAAACCGTTATAGACAGAGGCTTGAGTGGTGCCCCCATAAAAGACGGATGCTGGTGAAAATAGCTTAACTTTTGAACAGTAATAGGGAGAAGCTTGACATTCACATAGTCTTTACTTTTTTCCGCTAATTTTGGCGCATCTTTTATTTGGTTTAAATCTAACTCTTACAGATTACTTCTTACATTTTTATTTTAGAATTGGTGCCCTTCTATCTGTTTTGAAGTCGGTTTTTTTTGCAAAAATTATTTTGCATATTTTCCATTTTTTTTTAATTATAAAATGAAAATTTGTGTGTCAAATTTTATTTCATATTTTTACGAATTATCTTTATGACTAACTAATATATATTGAATTTTTAACCAACTATCTAAGTCAGTAAGAAAATTAATACCCTAGCATCATTTATTTCTAATAAAATTAATCAAAGTATCAATTATTACTGGTTAAAAAGTAGTTAGCTTAAAGTGCCTTAAAATTCAGTAGATATGTATGTATGTATGTATGTATGTATGTATGTATGTATGTATGTATGTATGTATGTATGTATGTATGTATGTATGTATGTATGTATGTATGTATGTATGTATGTATGTATGTATGTATGTATGTATGTATGTATGTATGTATGTATGTATGTATGTATGTATGTATGTATGTATGAATGTATGCATGTATGTTTTATTTTTATTTAACGAGGTGAAATCAGTGCGGGACTTTAACACGCTAAAACACCTCTACGCTAACCCATACGTCCCTGTGGAACTACCGCAAAGTTTTCCATCACAGGGTGGGAAAGATATGAACCCAGCTCTAAACCATGTCGATTCTGCTTCGAATCCTTTCTAACCTACGAAGTTCTACTAGAACCAATTTCGCGAAGTTACACACATACGCCCATTTCCACCACAACTCGGACAGAAGGGGTCACTGTCATGACCGAAACGGTAGAAGTACGACCTAAAGCAGCCATGCCCGCTCAACATTTGGGTAATGTAATAATTGCGGTCACCATGTCCTCTTTTAAGCCATGTCACAATATCGGGTATCAATAAGTAGGTCCATCTTCCCTTAGCCGAGGTCGACCAGCGCAATTGCCATCTAGCGATACATTCATTTCCTGTCGCAACTGTAGATGTGGCCTCCAAATCAATCGGGAACAACTGAGACTGTTCTAAACGCACTACATACTCGAAGGGCTGCAAACCTGTATGGAGGCGTAATCATATTTGAATATGATGCTAACCACAAAGCACTTGCCCAAAAAGGGGATGCATATAAGATAACGCTCTTCAAAACACTCATAATCAACTTTCTCTGAAGGTATTTGGGGCCTCTAGTTTTTGGCATAATACGCGATAACGCAGAGCAGGTTTTTGACGCCTTTGCACTTATGTATTTTAAGTGATCCAAAAACGATAGACAAGTATCAATCATTACACCTAGATATGTGAGGTATGGATTAGTTTCTATGCAACACGTGCCAATGTTCAACTTGGTCTCCTTCTTTTTTCGGCTGCTTATTAACTCCGCTTCTGTCTTATTATCCGCGAGATTTAATCCCATCGACCTGAGCCAGGATCTAACAATCTGTATGCTAGCATTAGTAGCCATTTTAGCATCTCGTAGTTCCTTTGACACACAAACAAGCACTATGTCATCCGCAAGGCCATTTATCTTCACATTCGCAGGTAAAACCAACATTAATACACCATCGTACATCACATTCCATAGAAATGGGCCAACCACGGAACCTTGGGGGACTCCAACTGTGATATTGTATCTTCTTGTACCAGTGTCAGTATCATAAATCAGGAGTCTATTACGAAAGTAGTCCTGAATTATGCCCAGTAGGTATCGGGGAGTATTCAGTCGAGACAAGGCACTCACAATCTTCTCCCAGTTAGCTGTGTTGAAAGCATTTTTCACATCTAATGTTACAATCACGCAGTACTCTTTTGTACCATTTTTCCACCGTTTTCCTTCCATCGCCCGTGATGCAGTTTCCACCACCACGTTTATAGCGTCGATACAACATTCCAGTCTTCTGCACACAATACTTTTCAACAGCTTTCCACAAGTATCTATCATACATAGTGGCCGATAAGATGAGGGATAATCTGGGGGCTTCTTATCCTTTGGTAGTAAAATAAATCTTTGCATCTTCCATATGGTTGGGAAAACATCCTTACTTAAGCACGTACTTATCATCCTTAAAAATTGGTCAGGACAGCATTTAACGGCTTCCTTTAACACTAAATTCGAAATACAATCCAAGTATGGGGCCTTCTTATCCTTGAATTTTGAAACAGCTGCTTCTATCTCAGTTATAGTAACTGGAGGAAAATCATGGACTTCGTCGGAGACATTATCTTCCCATGAGGGCGTTTCCTGTTGGGGAAAAAGGTGCTCCACAATTTGCTTAACTTTAGGTGGTGTAGGGTTTAAACACTTAAGTCTCTTGGTTACCAGTTTATAGGCTAGGCCCCACGGATTATTTTCAACATCATCACATACCTCCAGAAAACAACTCCGCTTACTTTTACGAATTGCTAGCTTTAAGGCTCTCCTTTTCGTCTTAAACACCTGCTGATGTAAGCTATTATCAGGTCTACCCCTTGACCTTGTGTTAGCCTTCTTGCAAGTGTACAATCTATCCTAAAATTCGCAATTTCATCGTTCCACCAGTAAACTGGTTGTTTGTTTGCCGATCTGCTTCTTTTCACCATTGATGCATTACAAGCCTGTGTTATCCCATTTATCAGTTGATCTGCCATTGCATCTGCTGGGCCATCCAGAGCAATGTTTTCCATTATAATTGCAAAAAGATTCTTATCGAACGCATTGGCCTTCCAACCCGTCAAACTTTGTGTCGTTGTATTCACGTGTAGTTGTTCATGTGTCACGTCTATGATTATAGCACTGTGATCACTGTGTGTATATTGATCTGATATACTCCCATGCATTAAAATCACCCACTATCAATACAGTTATTCTAGTGATTGCATGGGAAGCAATGTCGTCAACTATGACCTGAAATTCTTCTATGGAATACCTTTGTAGGATATAATAGCTGTATAACGTAATGCCAGAAACTCTGGCCCGAGCATATCCACACTGTTGTGACGTTGCGTCCCGCACCGTTAAACCACTGTCCGACCAGACACTCAGTTCGAGGATTCCATACCTTGATATGATTCACAAAGTAACGCGATATCCACATTTATATCACGAACACTTTTCTTGTGCAGCTCTTGAGTGGCTCGACAGTGATTAAGGTTAAGGACAGTGATTCTGTAGTACGGGCAGACCATACATCCTGTAACGTGGTCACTTTTACCATTCACCGACATGCCCCGACACAACATGCACGGGGGGTTGTTTTTGAACATTTTGACCTTATGTCCGGTTTCCCCACATCGTAAAATTTCTCACAGCGGTTATGATGACTCCTGCATTGCGACGCATTTTGGCCAAAATCCAAGCATTTGTAGCACCTTCTCGGCGTGAGTTTCTCGCATATTCTGCGTAGTGAAAGTGAAGTGACGAACTTCACTTTCACGTACTGACGTCCAAGAATGTCACATCTGTCAGCCCAAGACAGACCGTCAAGACCGTACTGGGCTTGGTCTTGATGCCTTACGGCCAGAGTTATATTGCCACGGAGATGTATTGAAAATTCGCTACACAGGGTGTTGACTAAGGCAACCACGGAGGCGTCACTCTCTTAACTGGACCGCTCTTGAGTGCACCCCTGTGGGGAGATACCTATTTAGTGGCGGCACCCTCTCGCCACGTCACAGAGTTTTCGTCGGGCCATAACACCTTTTTGTAGTGTACCCTCATACTCTGTCGCTCTTGGTCGGGGACTGCTTATACAATATTCGCAGCTAACCTGCATATCTGCAGGGCGTTCAGCGATCCGCCGCCTACTGACCCCGGTAGTAGCCCGGGCTAGCTCGCTAGCTATATTAAACTAGCTATATTAAACTATATTAAACTTACCTTTTTAATTTGCCATAATCTGCACAACTTCAAGTCCACTACTTAATTTGCTATGTACTTGCATTGGTAAACTATTATTTTATTTCCGAACCGCATTTTTACGCATACACATCCTTATTTGCACAACAATTTTCATAAATTTTTTATTTTTTCAATATTAATTTTATATTTTCTTAATCAAAACATCTATACATCATAGTTGTCAACTCATTTTAAAAGTATAAAAAATATAAATTAACAAATTTATTGAATAAATTACCATTATAATTACTATTAAAATAATAATCAAGTAAAATATTAATTAAGAATTTTTGTCTTTTTTTGTTTTTGTTCAATTAAATTATTAATTTAGTCAATTAGTAATATCAGCATGATATCAAACACCTCTCTTATTAAAAATAAACTGTTAATAATTTTTTCTGTGTTATTACAATACGATCAGTTAGCAGTACCTATTTTTTCAAAGCATGACCTTATTTTTATAATTTTATAATTATAAAATTGATAAATTCACTTCTCGAGATTATAACAATATAAACGTGATAACACCTCAACAATGCCTTCTGGGATCAAATTTATTATATACCTACTGCTGGTGAGAAAGGAAATTTTCTAAATGGTTAAATTCTATCCATATTTAATAAACATGTTGCATTAAAGACCAAGAATCTTAAAGGTAGAAGAACTCCCTGGATTACCTCGGAAAAAAATTATGATTGAACGTCGTGATAAATTATACTATCGCTGGAAACGTTACAAAACTAACGATTTACTAAATGATAGTAATTTTACAATAGAATCCGTACTTTTAAGTATAGAAGCAGTGCATCCATTGGCGTAGAAAGGACATTCTGGGCGGTGCAATGCCGTCTCCAGGCTTGCTGTTGCCCCCAGAAATTTAAAAAAATTTATTACACATTTATTTTCAGAATATTATTCTCCAATAAAAATCGGTTATGCCCCCTAGAAAATTTGACTTCCTATGCAATGAGTGCATCATTTAATCAGTATTTTTTGCTTCAAGGGTCTTTTTAATTACATTTACTAATCTGTGTGTTTTTTTGGATCGCACTTTCTGAAGCCGAATTGATGGTTCGGAATACATCCTTTCGCGATAAGAATTGGATTCAGCTTAGTTATTAATATTCTCTCAAACAGCTTTGATATGTTTGATAATAGAATCATAGGTCTGTATGATTCTACTTTTGTGTGGTCTTTTCCTGGTTTAGGAATCATAGTAATCAAAGAGACCTTCCACTCTGTGTGAAAGTAGTTAAGAGGTAAGATGGCAATAAAAACAAAAACAATAATTATGCGATCTTTACAACTCAACTAACATCTTGTTACTTGTTTTATCAATGCCAGGGGCTTTTTTGGTGTTTAAATCCGATATTACCCTTTCAATATCGCTAATTTCAAATTTTAGAGGTACTACGGCACTAGTCTCTACTGGTGGAAACTCAACTATATCAGTACACATATTTGGAGTGAAAACTTTTTTCAAATCATCAACAAATAAATTAACTTTTTCGGTATCATTTCTTGCCCAGTCTCCACAAGAAGTTCGCAAGGGAGTCTTACGTACGACTGGTCTTTTAAGGTTTCTACATGCACGCCATAATGAATAATCTGATTGTGCAGTTGCGTCGAGATCTTCCAAGTAATTTTTCAGCGACGCTACTCTTCGATATTCTAGAAGCTGTCTTAGCCGTGTTATGCAATCTTGAAGTCTAGATTTGAGTTCAGGAGATCTGTGCGATTGCCATTCTCTTCGAATTTTTTCTTTTTTCAGCCAAGAACCGCTCGACATCTACTGTCGCATGTTGGGCAGCTGATTAAAGGCTTTGATCAAAATCAATTAGACTCTTGTCCACGTCTTCTGGTGTTATTAGCGGTGTGTTTTCCATACAATGAGTACTGAGATACTTTCTATATTTCAACCAATTAATGCTTGTACAAGATTTTGGCGACACGATATTTTGTTGGCTCCGTATATAGACAATAGTGGGTGAATGATTTGAGGATAATTCGAGTGACGCTTCTACTTTAATCATTCCTCTCGGAATACCCTTAGTCACGCCAAAATCAATAACATCAGGTATTCTTTGTCGATCAGCAGGCCAATAGGTGGGTTGTCGACTTGATATAACATTCAGACTGATTTTTGAAACAGTGTCAAATAAAACACGACATTTTGGAGTAATTAGTCTTGATCCGCAAAACGTATATTTAGCGTTGTGGTCGCCTAATGCTTTGAAACGGAGACCTAGTTATTTGTAGAAGTCGCTATATTGACTCTCTGATATTCGAAATCTAGGAGGTGAATAAATTTAAGAAATAACGAAATTTTGATGATATTCTTCAATGCAGATGTTTTTTTCTTGAAGGTATTATTATTTATAAATAATAATAGTATTATTATTATAAATAATAAATAATAAGAATAAATGTTTAATTCGAGCCTTTATTAGTATTGCTGAACCACCACATGGTCCACCACGGGGGTCCTTAGTGTCATATAATATATAGCCATTGATTTTAAAATAGCTATTTGTTGTTAAATAAGTCTCTGAAACCATCATGACATGAATTTGTTGGTTCTTCAAGAAGAATTCTAGTTAATTTTTGTGTTGGTGTAAGCCGTTTGCGTTCCAGAAACATATTTTTAAACAGTTCATGGTTTTTTAAGTACAGCCTGCAACATAATAGATTGCATGCGAACCATTTCTTGCTGCTGCTCATAGAGCTCATAAAACGAATGCGCTAATGTCTCTATCCTTGCTTCGAGACGCTTATAGTTACCAGGTGGTGTTTGTTCTTTAGGTTCTGGGTGCAAATTTTGAGTAGAAATTGGTTGCCGGTGTCGCTTCGTGTACAGAAATACGATTGGAGTTCAACATTTCCGCGTATGGAACATGTTGGGTTGTTGATTGAGCTAACTGAGGGTAATGAGCATTCGCTCAATATTGTGGCTGCCTAGCAGGAGTTTTTACTTTCTGAGTTGACTTACTTACCAAAGAAAAAACTAGGCAGCCTCTGTAGTAAGCAGTTTATTTAACGAATAGAAAGTTTTTACTTAAAGAAGTAGATTTTTTAAACTCGCCATAGCGAGTTTAAGTATTCATGAAAGCACCCAAGTAGATGCACAACTTTTAGATTATGGTTAGAAAAATAGAGAATAAAAGTGAATGAACAAAAATGTACTCACATAATTTTCACACTGCGTAGGCACTCATGCCGTCCTATTTACATAAATAACCAAATGATACCGCAACTTTCAGACGTCAAATACCTGGATATACATCTTGACCATCGCCTTACTTGGAAAAGCCACATAGATTTCAGTCAACACAAATGAAATTAAAAGCAGTACAACTAAATTGGCTTATTGGCAGAAACTCCACCCTACTGTAATGTACAAGTCGATCCTCAAACCAATTTGGTGTTATAGGATTTAATTATGGGGAACTGCCTCAGATAGCAATGTAGAAAAAATTCAAAGGCGCCAAAATAATATACCACTTATGATCACATCTGCTCCCTGATATATAAAAAATTCGAACATCCACAAACACGTAAACATGCCATAAGTTAAAACAGAAATAGCGAAACATGCAGTCACATATCTAAAGAGGCTTGAATCTCATCCAAACCCTTTGGCGCGTAACATGCTGAATGTACCTGGTTACATTCGACTCAAAATAAGAGAGACTGTTTTTCTTGGCCGTACATTGGCGCCCTACGCTCCAGTGGGCGGTAGAGGAATAAATATATATATATATTGGCCGTACATTAGCGGAATGACCCGCAAATGATTGCAAAATCCGTGAAACAAACATTTTGTTTTTGTCTAGCACTGGCTGGACTTGAAAAGTATATTTTTATTTTAGACTTAATATATGAGTAATTATTGTTAGTTCAAAAATATTGAAGATACAATAAATAATAAATGCACAAAAACATATTACTTATAGAGTATTTTTGGCTTCTCTAAAAAAAGGTTTCCTGATAATCTGGCCTGAGCAACCAGTGAAATAGGTATAGGGACTAGCTCTTTTCCCCCAACAAATAAATTGCATTTTTATTATAAAACGTTATGGGTAATTAGCATAATATTAAATAATTAATATTTAAAATCCCAATAATTTTATTAATAATAAATCTTTTAATCTATTTTTCGTTTACATCATATACCTCTGTAACTACCTCCCAACAAACATACAAACCACCAGCAACACAACCAAATTTAAAAAACTCATAATGACCCACTACAAAAAATTACACACAGAAAAAACTGTGTCATCAAAATTTATAAGATATCTCTGTTTTTTTTTTTTTTAAGAAGAAAGTCTTATTATTTTAATAAGGATTTAAATTGGGGTTTTAATTAGGCTTTCTTCTTGTTTTTTTTTCCAAAAAGGTTTTCTTCTTGATTTTATAAGGCTTTCTTGTTTTTTTATAAAAACAAAAAAATTAACAAGAAATTTGCAAAATAAAAACTGAGAAGAATTTGTATATTTTTTTTGGGCATCTCCTTTAAAATTTTTTGCTAATCAATCTTGGATTTCTTTCTACCTTTTCTTTTGTGTCAGGGATCGAACCTGGTGTGCTTCGATTAACCACTACACAGAAAAATATTCACCGAAAATAATTTAATTAACAGTAGGCTCTGTTTTCAAACATTTTTTTTAATTGTCTCAATTAAATGTTTTAATCAAAGCTTAAAATTTTAAATGTTTGTGTGTACGATCTATATTTTGTTTTAGTGGTGTATAAACTATTATACAGACTACTAACATTTGATTATTGTTCCTTCTAAAAACAAAAATTACTTGCTCAGTGACGTCCAAGAAATTACTAATTAGTGATCATATTGATGAAAGTAAAAAAAAAATTTTATTATATTATAAAAATATTTTTAAAAATATAATTTCCTTTTTTGCAGTCAAAAATATTTTCGATTTTGTGGTATTGTCACAACTTGTTTCTCCCTCAACTTAAAGTAAGTACAGACGAAAGTGGAGCCAAATATCGGAAAAAGTTTAGTATTGTAGATTCCCAAGAAGCATTTGCTGTTGTTGGTGCTTCTGGAGAAGAGTTAGACACTAAATTAAAACTTTAAAAATTTCAAGGACACAACATTCAGCCAAAGCTGCTTGTTATTGGGAATATTTCGAAAGTTAAAGAAATCTATTTTAAATGTGTTTAAAGTGAATTTTCGTAAAACTTTTTATGTTATGTACGTTTTGTTAAACCTAATAAAAAATAAATGTAAATCATAAAAATTTGACTTTTAGTAATATTGGAGATTTTATGCCAAAAAACCACATAAATATTTGATCAACTTTTTTTTATTGATTTCTGTATTGGATAAGACAAATGCATTAATTGTGTCAATTAAAAATTTTATATTTTAAAATGTTAAAATGCAATTAACTTTTTAATTGGGTTAATTAACATATTTGTTTGAATATTTTTAGAAACCCTGATTATTTTTTTAATTCGTTGAAATAAATGTTTGATTAAAACATTTTAGAAAACCTGATTATATTTTTTTAATTCGCTGAAATACATGATTGATTAAACCTCATACTTATTTTTTAATCAAATAATTTCATTCATTATAAAACACAAAAAAACCTCAAATTTACAAATTTATTAATTAATATGATCAAATCGTTTTGAGGCTGAAAATTAGTAAAGAGTTTAATTTGCAATACAAATTTCTAGTAAACTTTTTAACTGAAATTGATTTTCCATTTTTTTTTTTTGTATACACAAATGTATATTAAATATTTTATCTTTTAATAAACAGTTTATATGTTGATTTATATAAGCGAAATAATAAGAAATCTAATATAATTAAGAAGATATCCTTATTAAGAAAATTAAAAAGATGATTTACACATGATCATATAGGAACCTAATAAAAACAATCAGGAAAACCTTGTTGAAAAAATCAATTAGATAGCCTAATGAAATTAATAAGAAATTCCTTTTTATACAATTGAGCAGAAATCCTAATAGAATCAACAAGTTTTTCTCTATGGATTGTTTTTTGTATGTCAAAAATGAGTAACAAATGTGATTAACAAGTTTTCTTATTAGTTTAATGGGATTCCCTTCTTGAGAAAATTAAAAAGATTTACCACATGAAAATAATAAGAATCTCTCGAGACAGTAATCAATACCTCGCCTAATACCTAATATATTAGGTTTAATGTAATTGAATATAATTGCTGTTTGTATTAATTGTAAGTTCTCCTTGTAGTTGATGGCAGAGGGGGGAATGTGTCAACTGCTGGAGGGCCTACCTCTTTTATTAGCACCTTTTTTTAATAACAAGTAAGTAATTGCAGGTTTAATATACAAATAATTTTAGCTTTATTCAGGTAAGTATTTAAGTTTCTCCAGGTAGGTATTTAGGTTTCTTCAGGTAAGTATTTAGTATTCTTCAGGTAAGTATGTAGTATTAGGGTTAAGATTTAAATTGTAATAATAACAATAATATAAAATGACTTTCTTCCTTGATAGCTAAAATGCAATTGGTGAAAAATACAATTAAAAAACTTAAAGCGATTAATGCTAACCACAAAACTACGGTTTTTAGTACAAATTGTTCGGATAAACTACTACTTTAGTGTTGCTGAGTCAACAATTTTGTTAAATTTAAATATTCAATTCATTTCATACAATTCTTTTTTTAAAATGGCAAATTCATTTAAAATACTTGTTAATTGTATAATTAATAAAAATTATATAAAAAAAATGTAGATTTTTTTTTTTTTGTATATAATTTAAGTGTCCAAAGTATTGGACAGTAATTATATATACTTCCTTTACATATTTTAATATAGAATTCCATAACTTATCTGATTCTAGTGCTGTCATTTATAATATACCAGCTATCCCCGGTGCACTTCGCTACACCCATACACAAAGGAAAAACAATAAATACTTGGAAGAAAAGTATGGCCAACCTTTAACTTGAAAACGCACGCTATTCTCACATTGAAAATGTTTAAGTTTATATGCAAGGTACGACGCCTACTGTTTTCATCCAATCAGTTCTTTGCTATACTATACGTATAAATACGATAATAATATTTTAGCTTTTATGGGAGGTATCACTCCCACTATCCTAATCCAGTCTGCGTATTGCGAGACAATGCACATTACTCTGAGGGTTACTTGCGCAAAGTTTCAAGACTCTACCTATTGTAGTTCTTCAGGTCCCCGATCATAATTTTTTGTATTTTGGTAGACTATACGAATTAGCATAGGGGTTACTCGTGCAAAGCTTCAAGGCTTTATCTATTGTAGTTCGCCAGAAATGCGATAATAAGTTTTTACTTTATATGGGAGATACCACGCTTACTATTCCAATTAAGCCTATGTACGTTAATATGGGGTTTACTGGTGCGAAATTCCAAGGTACTACCTAATTCAATTCGCCAGATACAGGTTAATATTTTTTCACTTTGTATGGGGGGTATTACGATAACTGTCCCAATACAGCTTATATTTTTCTAGAGTATTTGCATCGCATCTAACAACTTTCTTATAACACTCAGCCGCTAGTTTGAATTATTTACATATAATCTTTCTTGTAAGGCTATCTAATCAGATAAATTTAGTTTTCTTATAATGTAAAATATTTCATTAATTAAGCAATTAATTCTTTTATTAAATGGAATAATTTTAGCGGATTTATCATGCCTTTTTTGTTACCCTTGTATATTTTTTACCAGAAAATTTAAATTTTTATTGTTAACATTATATTTAGTTTGAACATTTCTGATTTTATCTAGCGTATTTTTAACCAATTATTTAAAGCATTTTGCTAATTGCGTTGTAGTCACATTTTGAAACAAAAAAATTTAACAAATATAAAAATGAATTAAGAATACGCAGTGAAGGAATATCTACCCAAGATAGCAAATTAAAGCAAATGAATAAGGTAATTTGACTAACAAGTGAAAGCATTTTTAAAACAAACATTTTTTGAGGTTGTGCTGCACCAAACAATATATTTAATTAAATTCCTGATGAATAAACATCATTTTCCCTACGGTCGGTTTTAACTATTATTTAGTATTCCCAGAAGATAGATACAAAAGCTTTTAATTAAATTTTCATGTACACGTAATATCCGGCACAACCTAATCTTATACGTGTACCTGGTACACATACAAATTTTTATCATTAAAACATAAATGTGGACGAGCATATAAAGCAATTTATTTCGAAAATGAGCACAAAAGAAATGATGACAACAAAAATATTATACAACTATTTTAACATGTTCGCTACGGATATAATAAAACAAATTCAACGAAAATACTAATAATGACAATATTTTGGACAAAACTAGAAATTAGGTTTACACTCTTTCGTAAAATAAATTAGCCAATTACTATTATTTTTTTTATCAAACCAAAATCTTATTTCTTGAAGTTATTTATTCAGAAATGTATTTCAATGTTATACCTTTAGGATTTAAACTTTAAACTTTAAAATTATACAGATAAAAATCTTTTTAGAGCATCCAACGAGTTTAAACAATATTTACTTGCAATAAGGACACACCTGATTCATGTCAAAAAATTCGTTGAAAATAATTCGTTTCGAAAAACAAAAACTCCAAAACAGACAGATGGCCATCAAATTTTATTTATTTATTTACAAATATAAAAGTATACATAATAACTTTATACAGACTTTAGTAACGCAATTATATACTTAAATATAATAATAAAACAAAACAAATTTTACAATTTAAAAAATGTTAATATTTTGTTTACGTTTAAACTTAAAGAGTAATCGATCAATTAATATAGCTCATTTTAATTGGCACATATTCTTCTTAGTGGATCAGCATAAGCATAGTTCATGCGAAAACTTTTAATTGTCAGAGGATGAAAGGAACGTGTCAGTCGGTGTGGGATTTTAATTGATATATTGCTTAGAACAAATTCAGAATTTATATCGCCATTAACAATACTTCACAAAAACGCAACGTTTAGCTTAGTCCTTCGTCTTTTAAGAGAAGACAACTTAATAAGCGGTAATCTTTGATGACCATCATATTAATGTGTGAAATAAAACTAAGCTTTACGTCAAGCAATACACCCAAATCAAGGAAGAAACCTACTAATTTCAATGGTTGTCTGCCCCACAAAAATTTGACACTGACGAAATTGCCCCTATTAACTCGCATGTGCTTTCATTTCTTAGTGTTAAGTTCCATTAGGTTTACATTGAACCAAGTATAAAAATTATTGATATTGTTTTGTAAGTAAAATGAAAAAAAAATAAATTAGTCAAGTGCGAGTTAGACTTACACACGTAGGGTTCCGTGCTATGTTCAGTATAATTCAAAAATTCCAGTTGTTTATTTCTTTATATCTTATGGGACACCCTTAAATTTAAAAATTAAAGTAATATTCGCGAAAATTGCATCATAATTAGAACACCCTTTAATTTTCATATGTAATTCATTTTATAGCGGCCATGGTAATACACTTTCTATTAAAATATCAGAAGCCTACCTATTGCGGTTAAAAAAATAAGGTAATATTCGTGAAAAACACGTTACTAATGGACACACTTCAATTTTAAGTATTTGTTATAGCGGCCGAAGTAACACATCTACTGTAAACATTTCAAGAGGGTATCTATTACGGTTTATAAAATCATGTCACTGTCGGAACACCCTTTAATTTTATTATTCATTATAGTGGCCATGGCAACTTCCTTTCTATAAATATATTAAGATTAAAAAATAAGTCACTATAAGTGAAAAACATGTTACTGTCGGAACACCCTTTAATTTTTAGTAATTGTCATATCGGCCGTGGCAACACATCTTCTGTACAAAATTTCAAGAGTCTACCTGTTATGGTTCAAGAAATAAGGCTTTATACATGCAAATCACGTCACTGGCGGAAAAACCCTTTAATTTTTATTATTTGTTATAGTGGACATAGTTGTCCATCTCCTGTAAAAATTTCAAGATTCCACCTATTCATTCAAAACTTAGGATATATACATGCAAATCACGTCACTATTGGAACACCCTTTAATATCTAAGTTCAATTTTGTATACTTGTTTATAAAACAAACATAGTTTTAATTACAGTCTGCAAATTGTAAGTGGTTTCCTCTTTCAGCTCAAAAAAAAGACATAAACGTAAATAACACGTCACTTTTGAAACACCCTACGTTTTTGTATTTTTTTCTATTGTGGCCGCAGTTATACACTTTTGGTAAAATTTTCAAGAGTCTACCAATTATGGTTCAAAACTTGGGCCTTACACATACAAAGCACACCACTATCGGAACACCCTTTAATTTTTAGGTTTATTTTTTTAGACTTGTTTATAAAGCGAACTAAGTTTTAATTACTGTTTGTAAGAAATAAACACATATTCGTAAATAACACCTCTCTATCGGAACACCCTATAAGTTTTAATATTTTTTGCTATAGCGGCCATAGTTATACACCTTTGGTAAAATTTTCAAGAGTCTACCTATTATGGTTCAAAACTTAGGCCTTTTACATGCAAATCACTTCACTATCGGAACACCCTTTAATTTTTAGGTTTATTTTTTTCAGACTTGTTTATATAGCGAACTAATTTTAATTTAGTGCTTCTATATTTTTAGTGAATTCCTCCTACAGTTCAAGAAATAAGCACATATTCGTGAATAACACCTCTCTATCGGAAAACCCTATAAGTTTTAATTTTCGTTGTTATAGCGGCCATCGCTATACACCTTGTGTGAAAATTTCAAGAGTCTACCTATTATGGTTCAAAACTTATGCCTTATACATGCATTTCACACCACTATCGGAACACCCTTTAATTTTTAGTTTTATTTTTATACTTGTTTATATAGTGAACTAAGTTTTAATAA
>OX451219.1:46305531-46396630 GCA_949628195.1 Phasia obesa | reverse complement strand
CAAATTAAGGTAGCCAAAAAATTATGTTAAAATATTGATAATTGTGGGCGTGCCATGCTGTCAAACTCAACTTTTTTTTTAATTTCAGAAAAAGGTGCTTTTATTTGGTTTTTTTATCAAAATTAAATGGTTACTACTCGCAAGCTATCATCGATAATGGTCTGCGGTTTGTTTTATAATGTTGGGTAGGATTATTGTCTTTAGTTGTTGTAAGTAGACACAGCTCTAGCGTTTAATATTAGGGGCGTTATGAAATATTTATGAAACTACTATATTTTCCTCAAATTTAAACTTTAGTGGAATAGAACTTCTAGGGAACAAAAGGGAACAAGAAACGTATACAACCACGAGAAAGGTGAAAGTGTCCTCTTTAAGGCTATATATACTTTTGCACCCGCCACGAGCTGCCTGTAGAACACTTTTTTCATTTTAATGAAATTACTCGAAAAAAATTCATATACAATGGTGTATTAAATTTTCACTTTTTTGCTTAAAAGTTTATTTTTTTTAGTTAGGCTACGTATAACTAAAAAAATAAATATCATTGAAAAAGTTGTTAAAGCTAGTCCACCGAGAACAAAACGGATTCTTAAAGTATACCAACTCCGTATGATGCAATACAGTACACAAATGAGGAGGCATTAGCATTATTTCTGGATTTGAAATTAACAAAACAGCAATATATTAAACTCAGACAGCGTGCTATTGAAAAAGGCTTAAATATATATCCAGCATATCATCACATAACCGCTGCTAAAATGGACTGTTTGCCATCAAAGGACACTATTACAATCACACCAATTCGGCAGAGGTACAACTACAATCTCTACGTGATCACACAGCCGCACGCTTGCTGCAATCAATAACAGGAAATGAGTTGAAGAAATACGGAAACACAAAGTTAATTCTTTTTTGTAAATGGGGATGTGATGGTTCTTCGGGACAAAAACAATATAAACAAGCTGTATGTGAAAATATTTCTGACTCAGATATGTTCATGGTATCATTTGTACCATTGCGATTGAAAAAGATTTTGGAAGATTCAGAGCCTTCGACTAGTACAACACAAACAATGGATATTTGGAAAAATGAGACACCATCTTCTACGAAATACTGCAGGCCAATCAATTTTCAATTCAAAAAAGAAACAAATGATGTTATTAATAAAGAAATTAGTGATATCAAGGCCCAAATTACAGCACTACAGCCATTACAATTACAGTTAGATGGGCAGCAAATTGAAGTAAGCTACCAGTTAGTCCTGACAATGATAGATGGAAAAGTGGGTCAGGCTTTGACTAACACGAAGGCTGCATCCAGCTGCATTATATGCCAAGCAACATCAACCCAATTAAACCAAGTCCCAGCAAAATCATTAGATAATACCGATGCATATGAATTTGGATTATCACCACTACACGCAAGAATACGACTTATGGAACACATACTAAAAATCAGTTATGATTTGGATTTCGGGTCTTCAGGATCAATAAGAAACAACGTGACCAACAAAGAGTTAAGAAGTTCAAAAAAGAAACATGTTCAAGATGAATATCGCAAACGTGGACTGATTATAGATCAGCCAAAACATGGGTCAGGCAATACAAATGATGGCAATACCGCAAGAAGATTCTTTTCAGATCCAGAAACAGCATCTGAAATAACAGGAGTGGATTTCAACCTTATTTTCAGATTTAAAATAATACTAGAAGTACTTGCGTGCAATGAAGAAATTGACTGTAGAAAATTTGGAGATATGCTAAGGAAACTGCAAAAAATATATACAACTAACTACCATGGAGAAATATGTCTGCAACAGTTCACAAAATCCTTTATCATGGTGAAGATGTCATTAAATATCATTTGGTGCCACTTGGATCTCTATCAAAGGAGGCTCAGGAAAAAAGGAACAAGGATACATATTTTATAGAGAGCACAATACTAGGAAAATTTCACGGAATTCAACAAATGAAGATCTATTTAATATATTATTGGCAACGTCAGAACCGTTCATATCCAGTATTCGAAATCAATGGAAAGTGGACCATCGAGATTTAGATGAAGAAGCCAAAAAAACTACTAAAGAACAGAAATACCACAGAACAAAATATGGAATATTTGCAATTAATATTTAAGTCAAATGAATAAAAATTATATTTTCTTGTTGCTTAACCAAAAAAAAAAAATTTTTTTTTTTGGGGGGGGGGGGTGAGGTGAAGGTAGCGCAGAAGATCGAGTACATTTTCCATTCGTCATGAAAGCTTAAAAATTAATTTTTTATGCAATCTAGGCTTAGGTAATACAATTTGTTAATTATTGACACTATTTTCATATAATATGCTATATAAACGCCCACAAAAAGGGGGCGGGGTCCAAAAATAAATTTTTATGATTTTTTGGCTCCAGGGTAAAGACCTTGAACCTTCTTTGACATAAAAATGTTTCATTTGCTTAACAAATTTACAAAAAAAACTTGTAAAAATATGTAGTTTTTCAGGGGTTGGTTTAGTTCTTCTTAGGGGAATTTTTTTCTCCCTGGTCCGATTTGTCCCATTTACGAACTTAGCCTGCCCTATCCTTCAAGATATATATGTACCAAATTTCAAGGGTCTAGCTCTTTTCGTTTAGACTGAATCGTGTTCATACAGACAGGCGAATGGACGGACGGCCGGATGGACAGACGGACGTATGGACAGACGGAAATAGCTATATCGTCTTAGATTTCATCACTGATCAAGAATATATATATTTTTTTGGATCTTAGAGGGATATTTTACTATGTTACACACAGAATAAACCCATATTTCACTCTGAATGTTAAAAAAATTAAATGTTCAACTTTGACCTCGAATTCCTTAAAAAGTCCTTAATCAATTTTTAATGTAATTAAAACTGAATCAAGCTGAGCTAAATATCTATCCATTAAAAAAAATTATTTCAATATTTTGATCGGTTCAAAAGTTACAGAATTTGGCCAACGAAAAACGATTTTCAGCCACTGTGCGGCGTCATTGGACGGTTCATCGTACTTTTGAAAAACGGTCTTTATACCTGGCAGCCATTGTGCCACGAGTGGAGCATACATAGGTACTCTTCTACAACTTATTGTTGTTTGTAATAATAGTCATAGATTACATTCGAATTCTTCGTCAAATGTTCAATAATCGTGCTTCTATCCATAAAGCCGACGACACCCTTAGACAAGTTTGCGGCCTCTTCATCGTGGCACCCGTTGTCGCCCTGCCCTTTGGGTGGCTCTGCTTAAACGCATTAAGAACTTGTGGCGAATAGTTAAATCAGCTCTTAAGGGAAAATATGCAACTAATAAATATCACTTGTGGGCATTAGTTAAAGGAGCATGGCGTAATATTCAAATTGAGACATGCCAAAAACTCGTTGAACCTATGCCTAATGGTGCTTACCCGTTATCAAAAATAAATTATATTCCACTTAGTACTAAGGTAATAAAGATAATTAAAGTATATTATTCTATTCATCATTTGGAATTTTGTCAGAAAAGAAAACGCCATTAGTATGTTTTTTTCTTTTTCGAAATATGTAGTAAAGGTGTTTCTATTTTATGGAACACCACTGTATATGGCCAAACATTTGAACTCATATAGATAGACAGTTGAAATTTATAAAGAACCTATATTGCGTAGTCCGCTATTACAACTATAAAATTTGGATCTATAAATTAAAGGGTGTCCCCATTATTAATGTAATTTGACCATTATGTCCCCATCTTTGGAACCGTATAGACAAACACTTGAAAAATGAGACAGAATGTTCACTACTATGTCTGCTATAACAACAAGTATAAATATTAAAATTAGAAATTAAATGGTGTTGCAATAGTTTATGTAATTTGATGTATATGGCCTAACTTATAAACCCTTACAGACAGACGGTTGAAATTTAGAAAGAACCTGTATTGCTACGACCGCTATAACAAGTATAAAATTTGAATTCGGAAATTACAGGGTATCGCAATAGTTACTGTAATTTTATGTATATAGCCAAACTTCTGATCCGATATATACAGACAGTCGTTTTGACATTGGTTTGACCTGAAAAAAAACGGAACCCTGGGGTCTTGTGCCCCTATATAGTCCGGAAGCACTGCTCTCCCGGTAGCAAATCGACTGATATTTGCTTTAGATTATAGAATTCCAACATTATTTTTTTTTAACTGAATTGACATTTTGTGCTACGACATTTAAAAAATCCCGCTACAATCTTCCTCGAATATAGTTACCGTCTTAAAGAAACATAATTTTAAGTTTGTCTCTTTTGAAGAAGGTTTTTTTTGCCAGAATTATTGTTACATACATACATATATATGTAATCCTTTAATTCCCAGTGGAATATAGGGCCGCAACATACATACATGGTAAGTTATAAATTAGCTTCTTCTCATTAACGTTATTTTTCATAAATGTATGTATATGTACATTAATGAACGTTAAAAATTTATCATAAATGAACAAGAAAGAATTTTCTGCATACGATCGCATACATATGTACATATCAACTTTTTTAACATATTTAGGTACTTACATGTAAAAGGGAAAAAGAAAGAAATAAAAAATTTTTGCTTATAATATGACTAATGGAGAAAATTTTGTAAAGATTCTAAAGATTACCATAAAATGTAGTAAAAACACATACATATAACATGCATACATATTAACTCAAAATACAATTTTACAATATATTTCAAAAGAAATAAAAAAACATTTTGTTATTGCATAAGTCGCACAGAGGGGTATTTTGCTAATCTAGCCGGACATTAGGCCAAAAATAAATTTTGAGAAATGTAAAAATTTAAGTACGCAGCTCGACAGACAAAAATTCTGCATCGTATAGTGAATTTTCAACACTTTTGCTTGAGATTTGTCGTTTTGGGACAGGAAAGTTGAGTAAATCGCATAAGTTTTTATTGACTTTAAACGATTTTGAGAGGTTTGCAATATATTTTTTGGTGGCTTAACGAATAAAGATTTTGTATTGATTTTTTTTCTGTGAATTTTAATCGTAATGATAAAAAATTTCGTTCAAAATTAAAAAAGGTTTTTTTTTGTAAAATTTTGTGTAAAAAAAAAGTGAAACACCTTTTAAGAGTGATCTCCATCTCGATCCTAAAAATGTTATATATTACTAAAAAATTTACGATCTCTACTTTTATACTGTAAAAAAACAGTGCGCGTTTTTGCGCCATTTTTACAGGCAGAATTTTGCTAGGGAGTTTTGAAGGGTTCAGTGTAACATAGATATTATTCATAGGCTTTTGCTAAGTTCTGAACCACTCTTTACTAGATTCACTCCAAAAAAAGGTCATTACCTTTTACGAAAGAAGCAATTTCTTACATGCTTCCACCTGTACTTAACGCTGAAAAGGATTCAGATTAGGAAGAGGTCTTTGTAGAATCAGACGAAGAAGAACTATGGCATTCATCATCATCTTAGTGCAAAGGAGAAGTTGTTTTTAATTGTTATAATTTTAAACAAAATTTATCGTTACAATCATAAATAAGTTATTACTATGAATAAATTGGTGGAATACCTCCGCCTGCCCATAAAAATAAATTTTTATGGTTTTAAGAAGCATGTAACCTATTTCTTTTAATAATTGTATTATTTTTTCACATAATTTTTTATTTCATCGCCACAAAAGGGGGCGGGGCTAAAAATGGCATTTAAGAATCTCCTTAAAATTGAAATTGCTAATAAAAATGACGGGAAAATAAAAAAAAAACTTGCATTTTTCAGAGGTAGGATTAGTTCTTCCAAGAAGAACTGTATTCTCCTTTATCCGATTTTTCCTATTTTATAGCTTTGATAGCCTATGACCATAACAGATTTTTCTGCAAAGTTTCATTAACCTTCAGTACATTTTTAGAGCCAATATAATCTAAAAAAAAGTAATGTCCGGCTAGATTGGCAAGATTGGCTAGATAGGGGTACTAAGTGCGTCCGTCGGCAGCTGCACATTACAAAATACTTATCTATATGTGCGTGCATTTATATACGTGAATGCTTAGAGTGTACTTTTCTACGATCTTTTCACTTATGAAAAATTATCAAAATTTTAAATACTCAAATATGAACACTTAAATGTGAAAAACAAAATATGTTTTCATTTATTCACTTTTGAACAGAAAGAAAAAAAAAATAAATCAACGCATTCATAAATGGAAAAACAAAAAAATGTTTGTAGTATCTCACACATGAATGAGAAGAATCAGCTAAAAACAGTGAAATGAGTAAAAAAAATTGTGACTAACAAGTTTTCTTATTGATTTAATGGGATTTCCTTATTGATAAAATTAAAAAGATTTACCACATGGAAATAATAAGAAATCCCTTTGCAAATATCTTCTTTTCTTTCTGCTGGCATACCCCTTACCTTAAAAATATTTCATAAAGAAAATCTTTTATTTTTGGCTCTGTGTAGTTATGTATCTTATACGCTATTAGTTCCTTTGTGTTTTTCAGATTTTTTTAATGGTCCATATAGCTTTAAAATCTTCGAGTTAATAGAGCATAATTCCTTGAGGTCAAACCATGTCAAAAAAATCTTTCACCAGTTTGTAGTCCGAACCCTTCTATTCACAATTATATGTGCACCGGTTTGCGATATTTTCTGCACAAATTAATGAATACACAAGTTTTACAAAACCAATTATTTTTTGAAAAGCTTTGCAACGTCGCTTTTTAAAATATTTTGGCGTTTTAAAAGTATTGCAGACCAATAAAATTTACATTTAAAAAGGAAACAAAAATTAGAGAAATTCAACCAGTTATATTTAATGTTAATGGTCGAGACATCGAAGTAAATTTTAAAATGTGTCTCATAATGATTGATGCATTAAACATATGTATGTCCAAAAAATGATCAATGTTTTTTTTTATAAATTTAAAATAACTTGATATGGAAATATTTAAATAAAAAATAATTAAAATAGAAACAAACGACTTTTACATTAAAACTTTTCTATCTGAGGTAATTTTGAACCAATTCCAGGTAAAAGTTTTATTCGATACTTACTTTAACTCGGGCTGTTTCAAAACGGCCAACCTTTGGCCCTTGTGAATATTAGACAAAAAGCTTACGGGGGCCAAAGTTTGCCATTATCTGACAAGATTTAAGTTAAAAATAAATATTTATTGCAAAAGTAACTTAAAAATTAAGATGTTGTATAAAACAACCATTATTTACATGTTTAAACACTCTACTCTTATACTAAAATTAAACTAATGTATTTTAAGTCCTCTATAACTTTTTTATTGTTAGTCGATTTTCATGTTTTATAGCAAAAATTAAAGACCCAGACCAACCGCGTGTCAAAATTCCAATCAAAAGTTATGGATTTTTGACCGCCTTCTCGTCAAATGTGCGATGCTCTAGAAAGAACATTTATAGGTTAAGATATGCGGTTTTTGAAAAGTACATTTTTTTCTGTCATTTATATATGATTTGTTCTAAGAATAAATGCAGAAAAGCCCAAAATATATATGTAGCTTGTTATGGAGGAGTTTGTGATTGACTTTATCAAAAGCTTTGCTGAAATCTTCTAAATCCATGTTATGACCTTAAATGCGATATGTTCGAGATTTGGGAAACATAGTCACATCTGATGGATAAGTTGAAGATTAAAGATAAGGACTTAGACAAACTAGCTACACCTTAGTAAACAGTTGGGTATACCATCCGGTCCATGGTTAAATATGTTTTAATCTTTTTTACTCCAATAGAATCAATTTGTGGACATAGTACATATGGGTAATTCCATGTCAAATCAACCAAAAAATTTGTTTACAAATTTACCACTTCCGATTTTATTGAAAGTTTCGCTATTTAAATTCGTTGCCTTTCTGAAGCCAAATATAATTAAAAAAAAAAATCTATCTCTTACAGTTTTTTAGCTATACAGTTATTAAAATATGAAAATACCACTTTTTTGCATATGAGCTCGAGGATTAAATATATTCTTATTCCAGTTCTATAAACCCTAGAATGTTGAGTAATAGCGCATTTGAAAGGGGATTTTATACGCTTTAATTTGATATCAATCATGAGAAAAACAAATTTTTAATAAACTTTTTTCATATATTTGAAAAAAGTTTTATAAAAATCTTTAAAAATCGCTCAACGTACAAGGAAAATCGTATTCTAGGGATCAAAATAAGAAACTTTCCCCAAGGAACCATACCTCTAAAATGAATTTTGATGTCCCGGAATTTGACCCGAAGGTTAAAATTTTGAATCCCATTTTGACACATTTAGAATGCTCCAATCAAGTCCAAATGTATGACGGACGGACTAACTTTGGAGGGCCGACCCACCCATGCTAGTGGCACACCCCCTGGGGATAACCCATACAAACATTTCAAAAAATCAACATTTTAGGAACTTAACAAGAAAAAATCAGCCAAATGGCTTTTTTCTTTTTGGAATTTATTTTTATTTTTAGAAATTTATTTCAATAAATTTGAACTAACAATAATTACTCATATCTTAAATCTAAAATAAAAAAAAATATATTTGTTAGTCCAGCCAGTGCTAGACAAAAAACATGTGTTTCACGGTTGCTGCTATCATTTGCGGGCCATCCCTCTAACGTTCGGGCGAGAGAAGCAATGTCTCTCCTTCTTATACGAATGTGTTTCAAGCTTCTTTGCATACGTAACTGCATCTAACTGATGGCACGTTTAGATGTTTGTGGATGTTCGAATGTCTAATTACTTATCGGGTTGCTGTTGCATGTTGGACAGCTGATTTAAGGTTTAGATCAAAATCAATAAGACTCTGCTCTAAGTCTACAGGTGTTCTTAGCGGGATATTTTTATTCTTCAACCATTTTATGGTTGTGCTTTTCTGGCTCTATATATAGAAATTGAAATTGTGTCATACAGAACACGACCTTTTGGAGTAATTAGTCTTGATCCTCAAAACGTATGTTTAGCATTTTAGTCGCCTGATGCTATGAAACAGGGACCTAGAAATTTAAAGAAGCCGCTATATTGAATCCCTGATATTTGAAATCTAGGAGGTGAATATATCGAAGAAATAACGAAATTTTGATGAAATTCTTTTATGTAGATATTTGTTGCTTGAAGATAGTCCTCACAAAAATCACACAGTAAATAATGTTTAATTCGAGCCTTTATTATCATTGCTGAACCACACATGCTCTGCCACAGAGGTCTTTAGTATCATATAATATAGCCATTGATTTTAAAAGAGCTATTTGTTGTTGAGTCTCTGAAATCAGCATGATACAATTTATTGGTTCTTAAGGAAGTAATGGAGTTCATTTGTATGTTGGCGTAAGTCGTTTGCGTTTTATAGTTACCAGGTGGTGTTTGTTCCTTAGGTTCTGGGTGCAAATTTTTAGTATAATTGACTATCAGTGTGGCTTTGTGTACTGATTGGATTTTATGATTGGATTTTAACATATCCCCGTATGAAACATGTTAGGTTGTTGGTTGAGCTAACTGTGGGTAATGAGCATTTGCTCCATATTGTGGCTGCCTAGCAGGAGTATTTAATTTCTGAGTTGACTTCCTTACGATAGAAAAAACTGGACAGCCTCTGTAGTTAGCAGTGTGATTTCCACAGCAATTGCTACATTTTTTAACCTTCGAGTCATCCTTTGGTTTGTCGGATTCGGTAGAACAATGTAGCTCGCCACACACAACGCAAGTCCGTATTCTTGGCAATTTAAACACTGAACAGGTCCTGGTCGCTTATGTGGTTCCTCTACACTTATCCGGCGGTGTAACAGATATTTTAGATTATAAATGAGATTCGTTTCGTTCTTCTTCAATCTAGTATCCCCAGGTTCCAGTAAAACGCGAAAGAGAGTTTGGGGGACACGCTCTCGATTTCTGATATTATCAATTAATAAAATTTATTTTTAGTTATTTTTTATTAAATTCAAATATTCCATTTGAATTCCAGATTTTACCTAAAACAATGATATAATAATAGAAGGTAATTCCATTCTCTCTTTTTGTCGCCATATTAACGTTCTGACATTTGCGAGAATTATCTGAATTTGTGCTACCATATCACATACTTTGTGAAATTCCATTTTGCGTTTTTCCCTTTATTCGAAATTTTAAAAATTAGAAAAAGAAACAATCCTTAAGTTTATGTGTGCAAGTAAACAAACGAAAATTGTTTTAATTTAAATTGAAAAAAGTTATTTGTCCTTTTAGTAATAGTAATAATGCAGTTTTGCAGGAATTCACAAATAAGATTTTTTAATTTCCCTATATCTGACAAATATGTCTTAGTTCCCGTTTTCTTATTAAGTACAAGTTACCCAAGGCAAGGTATGTTCATTTAAGAAATTATTTTTTTTTTTAACTTAGATGGACGTCAACATCAATTTGATTATAATTTTATATTCCCTAAAGCTCCTATGACTATTTCGACGGCTTATCGATAACACTGTTCTGTAGAGAAATATTCTTTTAAAAAAATTTTATATTGTGGAATGATATAAAGTGCTTAATAAGAATCTGTTTTAAGTTTTTTTTCTATCACGTCGAAATGTTCCATTTGTTCAACTAATTTTCCGAATTGGATCAAACTTGTATTTAAATCATTTTCATTTTGAATTTTATAAACCCAGGCGCAGCATGCAGCATGCAGCTTAAATAAGGTTGTAATATAATATTTTTTTCTCAGTACAAAAGTGTACCTATAAAAGTTTAAGGAAATCATAATCTATAACAAGATTTATTCCTTATAATTTTCACTATTAAACCAAAGCACGTTTTTATTTTATGTTATTTATTTAAAATACACATTTCTTTAAAAAATTTCCAAAATAAATATTTCTCATTTCTATTAGTGGCAACGCTTTTTTTTGTTGTTTACATAAAAACATACTTCAATAATTCCGGCAAACTTCAAACATTTTTGAAATGGAATTACCTTGTATTTTATATCATGACTAAATCTAAAAACAATTTTCATAAAACTCAAAAAATTTCTTATGGTAGATACTACGATAAATAAAAATAGTTTACAAAGGAGTATTTTATCAAAAAGTATTAATAATAAAAATAGCGTTTTCTTACAAGAGTAAATACACAGGGTTTCTATAAAAGTGTTAATACATATAATATATGTGTACGACTAAGTTATACATATAACTGCCCCATCATTAGATTGACACTCCGAGGAAAATTTACATAAATTGACAAAAGTAATAAAATAAAACTTAATAATATTTAAAATAACGTTTGTTGATATTCCACCTTTAAGTTTAAAGATTCATAAATCAGTAATAAGAATACATACAGACATACATATAATATCTCAGTTAAAATTTTAATTTAACAACAATTACAAAAATTCAATTATAACATGGTCACTGTCAAACCTTATTTCTTTAATTTTACGAACTTTAGCATTATTTTTTCCACCTCGATTACTTCTTAAGTACACCTCCCCAGTTTGAAACTCACAATCTTCTCGATTACGATTTTTCTTGATTATTCATTCAATTTAAAAATTCTTTGCTTAATTTTTGGATAATCCTCGGCTTTTATTAAACCGCTTTGAAAATAAGTAGGTTTACACTTTGTGGTAGAGTGTATTGTGTTTTAATAAAACATGATTACTTTATAAATTTTCTATTCTATGTCTGAGTAAACGAATATGTACGTTCAAAGTGTTATGAAGACGTTTTACATCTGCATTCTAAGTGTGATTATTATTTGAATTAAAATGTATCTCAATTTGGTTCTGTCTTAAAAATTCAGTTAACGGTAATGCTTTAAAACCTAACTCATTACATTTTATTAATATTACCTACAATACTCAAATACTGAATCAGGGTTCTCTTGAATTCTACCCATGATCTGTTTTGAATTTTAATTGCTTGTGCAAATTTAGAAAATTTATTGATTGCTGTTAAAAATAATGTTTTTTCAAGGCTACAAAAAATATCTATATGTACTATTGGTTTACGGTCATACTTTTCTACATTGCAAATATGACAATTATTTATAAATTGCTGAATTCTTAATTTTAATTTCGGATGATATATGTATTTTCTTTCTTAATTGTTCAAAATATTCATTTATACCGCGATGTTTATTTTTCTGATGTTCGTTTTCAATAAATTCGCGAAGATCGTTCTCATCCAAAATATCATCAAGGCAGCTATTGCACTTTGCGATTTTTAGATTAGAACTTGGAAAATATTTTAAAACTGTTTCTTTAAAAACATCATACATTAAATTATCTTGGATTAAAATTGCATTAACTTTTGTTGGACAATGATTCTTTATAATATTTACTATATCAGTTTCATTGATAATATTCGCCGTTATTATTTTCTTAGAATTTTTAAATATCGATTGAGTTATTACTTTAAGAGAAGCAGAATTTGATTTTTCTATAATAAACTGATTTTTATAAACATTAATTGGAGAACTGCTTTCAGATATAATTCCTGTTCGAGGTTGGTCAATTAAATTTATTTCGGGTTCAATTCGGGACAATGCATCTGCATTCCCATTTTTTATGCCGTGTTTATATAAAATTTCATAACTAAACTCTTCTAATTTTAATCTCCATCGTACTAATTTTGAATTTGGCTCTTTAATTGAAAAAAAGCCAGTGTAGTGGCTGATAGTGTTTTTGTATAACAAACTTTCTCCCAAATAAATATGGGCTAAAATACTTAACAGCCTAAACTACTGCCAAAAGTTCTTTTTCCACTGTACTATAATTAATTTCATGTTGAGCGTCCTGCTTGCATATGAAATAGGATGGTCGTCCTGCTATAACACGGCTCCTAAAGCGAAATTGCTTGCATCAGTATTTAAAACAAACTTTTTACTAAAATCGGGATAAACTAAAATTGGATCATTGGTAAGAAATATTTGTAACATTTTGAAACTGTCTATGTATTCCGGATCATTTAAATTTATTTTAGCATCTTTTTTGAGATATTTTGTTATCGGACTTGCAATCATCGAATAATCTTTTATAAATTTACGGTAATATCCACTTAGCCCTCAAAATTGTTTAATTTGTTTCTGTGTCCTTAGTAAGGGACAATTTATAACACATTGGACTTTTTTTGGATTAGGTTTTATACCCTTCTGTGTTACTACATGACCTAAAAACTCTGTTTTCCTTTTTAAAAATTCGCATTTGTCTATTTGTATTTTTCAATTTGCTTTCCTTAATTTATTATATACACGCCGAAGTGAATTTATTATTATAATTTATGAATTACGCCGTCCATATATACTAAACAAATTTTGTTAACTAATTAACCTAAATTATTATTCATAAGCCTTTGAAAAGTAGCTTGTGCTGTTTTGAGACCAAATGCATTCTACGAAATTCATAGTGACCGCCTTCAACTAAGAATGCCGTCTTATGAACATCCCTTTTGTCTATTTTAACCTGGTTAAACCCTTTCGGTAAATCCAAAATAGTAAAATACATACATATACCAAGATTTTCTAAAAAATTTTCTCAATATTTGGAATAGGGAAACGATCGTCTACTGTCTTTTCATTAAGTTTTTTATAATCAACAACTAATCGCCACTTTTTTGACCCACTAGCATCCTCTTTTTTTGGTACAATCCATATAGGAGCAGAATACGGCGAGTTTGATGGTCTAATTATCTTACTATCAAGCATTTCTTGAACTTGCCTTCTCACTTCATCTTTATGTATATAAGGATACATGTATGTTTTTGAGAAAACGGGAATATCATCTTTTGCAATAATTCTGTGTTTGATTGCGTTTGTAAAAGATAAATTAGAATTTGTTTTATAAAACAAATCAAAATAATCATTCAAAATAATCCTCGTGTTATTATTATTATTATTATTATCATGATATTATAGTTTTCATCTTTATTTAAATGATCCATTCTAATTTTGTCACATAAGGATATCCCACAATTATATTCTTGCAGTAAAACATCACTAACCAAATGATAATTTTTGGACGTAACCGGCCACACATTCTTTCCACTAATATATGTACATTATATTTGGACATTTAGCAACTGTTTCAACCTGATTCTGAATGGTTTTCAAGATTACTTTTGCTGAACTAACTCTTCATTTTGGATTACCTAAATCCGGATTTACAAGTGAATGAGTTGCACCAGTATCCACTATAAATTTAAGATTTTCTTTTGTTATTCTATACGGAAATTCTCCGGAGAGGCTGGAAAACGAAAATTTTCTGTTACTATATTTTCAGCTGAATGACCCAAATTTCGAAATTGATTAGGAAAGAACAATTTTGGTTTAACAGTTCAGAAGAAGAATTATTTTGTAACACATTTTGAGAAACTGGTATTTTTCGTAAATTACTTACAGTATTACCATTCTGAATCATATTAATATTTATAGGTTTAGAATGTTGTTGCTCTGGGAAACATTTTGGGTTAAAATTATAGCTGTAATTCTCCTTATTATGATTATAATTTGGATTATTTTTAAAATGATTATTATTCTATTCTGTTGATACCTATTTTAATTATATGATTTGTTAGAATGAAACAGTTTGCTTCTAACAAACGGCTTATTGTTATATATTTTTTAATAGTGATGTGTATTGCTAGGACTGCCTCTATTATCTTGAAATCTATTATTGTAATTATTATTTGTATTTAAATAATTTTTATTTCTATTGTAGTGTGACTGATCGGTTAGTAAAACCATCACACATGTACTGTAACAAACAGTCTTAATTACCAACACATTTGGTACGGTAAATAAATATTAATGTTCAAGTGGAGTAACAAACAAACATACATTGTTGTTGTTGTTGCATTGCATTAACAATAAAAAATTCCCCCACACAGTTTAAGTAAACAACAGTCAAGTGGCCTTCAAATTAATGCACCACTAAAATGCCCTTGACTTTGTTGTCCGCACACACCGATCAGCACGCTTCATATTACACCCCAAAATATTTCAGTTTTAAATAAAAATTATTAAAATAAAAACTGTTAATAAATAGATCATATTTCCCATATAGTTCCCATAGATTTAAATACTTTAAATTTTAAAGTTTCACTCAATCATGAATTTTGGAAATCACTCAAAATTCATGATTGCCTGGTATTTTATTATGTTAAGGTATAGACTAATTAGGATAAGAATAGAAATACGAGGTTGAGTGTGATTTGTAAAAACACTCAACCAAATAGTATATAAGTAGAAGACTTTTGTAAGAATAAAAAGCAATAATAAAAAGTCACTTGGTAGCTCTAACCGCGGAGCACCAGGAATAAAATAAATAAAAGTGTAAATTATTTAAAATATAATAAAAGGCTTTCTACATGGCGATCCTTCCATCCATTTTCTACACTATTATCAAAAAAATGTTCCCTTCCATTACTTCCATAGTTAGCATATCCCGATGCAAAAAGGATATTCATTGCACTCTCAAGAGTATCAGGGGGGTTACTGCGTATTTCGATTCGAAAGAAAAATTGTTCGAAACTCAATGTAAAAGACATACAAATTCGAATGATTTTTCTTTCGGATCGAAATACGCAGTAGGCCCCCAGGATTCCTACATGCTAATATGGTCTTCATTGGTTCCGGAATTTTGGTTTAAAAATATCTAAATTGTTCCTAGCAACCTGCTCACTATTTACAACTACTAGACTTCGAAGTTTGTCTTTAATTTCATAATAAAATTCAACTACATTCGTTCTGAAAATCACAGAACGAAGTTGTTCATAAAGCTCTTCTACACTTCGATTCTCCCCAAAATAATTCACCAAAACTGATTTAATCTCCGGCCACGATCGCACATAAAAATTAATTTCAATTGCCTCTTTGGCTTTGGCTTTACCTTTAATTTTACTTTTAATCAGATCGAGAAATAAAAGCTAGGAAGGTTCATCATACTGTAAAAGGAGGGGATTAATTTTATCAACAAGGGATATGAATGTATATAAATTTTTTTTCTCCCCAAAAAATTCTGGTAATCGTTCCAAAAATTTAACAGGGTCTAAAATATGTGCCATTTTTTAATATTCAATAAATATTTTTTACAGGTTTTTTTTAATTAAAAGAAAAAAAAACTGATTTATTAACGATAAATAACAAAATATAATTTACATGCACGTATAAACCCGAAGGAAAAGTAATATAAATAATTATTTAATCAAAACAATATTTTTATATAAACAAACAAATATTTATAATAATTTTAAGATAAAAATAACCACTTAATGTAAAAATAAAAATAATTATTTTAATAATAATAACAATAGTAATTTATTCATGATGTCTTCAAAGGGAACAATTGGTATTACTTCCTCATATATGTATGTATTTCCTTTCTTCACAATCACTTAGCTTCTTGATATTCTTTAGGTTTGATTAGACGTCAATGTTTTTTATCATTTTTAAATTCAAAACTGCTTTTTTCAAATACAATATTAAATTTTATAATCTATTTCACAGTTTATATTACATAAGTATAAAATTAAATTTTAGTTTATATAATTTTAGCTTTTTTATTGATTGTTTTTTAATATACATATATATTATTATATACGCACTATTATTCCTTTTGCTAGTCTGGAGTTAGTTTTTTTTAATATTATTTTTCAGCTGCACTTATCTCAATGTTGATAAAATTTAATGCTTGAGATTTCTCTAAGTTTTTTTATTTTTATCGCGTTCTTTCATATTTTTATACCCTTCACCACAGGTGGAAAGGGTATATATAAGTTTGTCATTCCGTGTGTAATTTCTACAATATTCATTTCCGACCCCATAAAGTATATATATTCTGAATCCTTATACATAGAGAAGTTGATTAAGCGATGTCCGTCTGTCCGTCTGTCCGTGTTAGTGTGGTAATGTCATTTGCCAAGGCACCAGAAGAGATACAAAAAATTTAGGCACACCAATCTGTCAGGCATAGTTTCGAAAATTTTGGTATTGCAATTGAGCAACATCGGATCATTCCTTTGAAGGCTGCGGGCCAAAAACCACGACCACCTATATTTTTTTCACGTTTTTTCAGGGTTTTTTTAAATTTTTTCAGCTTTAATGATTCTGTTTTGCCTTTTTTTTTTTAAATAAATATTAGACTGCGACAGGTAGATCGCAAGGAGTGCATACAGATCTCGGGGGATCAATAACACCCTGCGAGGGGCGATTTTTGTTTGTTTTTAGATTGGTAGGGTTTTTCTGCTTTGATTTGTATTAGTGACCTTAATAGAAAGCAATACACATAGAGGTAGCCAATGGACCCACAGGGTACCCACTGATAAATAGGAGCAGTTAAAAGGACCCCCCATGTGTCAATATAAGGAATTTTTTTTTGTAAGGATTTTTTTTTGCTTTAGTCTGACCATTCTAACTCAATATAGATTGGAGAAAGGTCCAAAATTTAACAAAAAAAATTTCAATCGAATTTAAAAAAAAAAAAATTTTTTAAAAATTTTTTAAAAAAAGTTTTAAAATTTTTTTTCAAAAATATTTACAAAAAAATTTACAAAGCATTTTCAAAAAGATATTTTACAGAAAAATATTCGAAAAAAAAATTTTTTTTTAAATTTTCCAAAAAATTTTCGAATAAAATTTTACAAAAAATTTTTAAAAAAATATTTTTACAAAAAATTTTTACACACAATTTTCGAAAAATTAAAACAAAAATTTCAATATTTCTTTGAAAATGAAAATCATGACTGTAACATAACATATATTTAATATTAAGAATATACATATGTATGAATGTGTGTATATAGAGTAACATATTTTTTTAAATGCGTTTGATTTTTTAATATATGATATCTAAAAACCTAGGTCTGGCTGTCGTCAACTTAGGCTAATTTCTATTTTATTCAACAAAAGAAAATGTCACAAAATTGTAAATTGCAAATTCATATATAAACAAAAAGTTTTGGAGGAAATATTTATAATTTTTTGAAAAAGTTATTTAATTTTATAAAATCAAAATAAGTATTTCTACAACAATGTCAGAGTTTACGATGTAGCTGTCGTCTTCAATATCATTAAGTAGCTGAAAACACGGCGACAATTGTAGCAAACGGAATTTGTTTTCATTTGTCTTTTATTTTTTTAACTTATGAATAATGATTTTTTCTCATACGAATTTATTTAAGTAAAGAGTCAACAATATGGATAATGCTGTACATGTCTGTATAAATAAAATCACCGTGGTGAAGGGTATAGAAGATTCGGCGCGGCCGAATATAGCACTTTTACTTGTTTTAAATGCGTTTGATTTTTAAATAGATGATATCTCTGTTTTAAAACCTAGGTGCATTAAACACATAGACATCATCAGAATACCGACTACAAACTGTCAAAAATGAAACGTTGTGGCTGTCGTCAACTTAGGCTAATTTCTATTTTATTCAACAAAAGAAAATGTCACAAAATTGCAAATTAAAAATTCATATACAAAAAAAAGTTTTGGAGGAAATACTTATAATTTTTTGAAAAAGTTTTTTAATTTTATAAAAGCAAAATAAGTATTTCTACAACAATGTCAGAGTTTACGATGTACCTGTCGGCTTCAATATCATTAAGTAGCTGACAACACGGCGACAATTGTAGCAAACGGAATTTGTTTTCATTTGTCTTCTATTTTTTTAACTCATGAATAATGATTTTCTCTCATACGAATTTATTTAAGTAAAGAGTCAACAATATGGATAATGTACATGTCTTTATAAATCAAATCACCGTGGTGAAGGGTATAGAAGATTCGGCACGGCCGAATATAGCACTTTTACTTGTTTTTTTTAAATTTTAAAATTCTTTTCTTTTTCTAAATTTCTGTTTTTAAACAATTTTCATTATATATTTATATCTTTTTAATTTTGTAATGATATCCTGGAGGGTCCCTTAGGAGTCGCAGGAATTGTTTAATTAGGATTATATTTTAAATTTAAATTGTTTATTCTTTTGAGTTTTTTATGTATTTTCTTCTTAAATCTTTTTAAGTTCATTGATTTTTATTTCAGTTTATCTTTTATTTTCTTTTTTTTAATTCACTTTCGTCATCTCTCAGAATAGTTTTTTTTTTTAAAGGATGAGTTCAAATTTTTTATGTTGAATTATTTCTTTACCAAACATTGTTGAAATTCAGTTTTTACTTAAGGTTCAATATTTTCTTTTCAAAGTTTTCTAATTTTTCTTTATCTTATTTTAATTTTTTTTTTCTTCCATGAAAAGTATTTCAAAATTTTTATTGTATATCATTTAAAATTTTCTTTTTTTAAATATTTTTTTTTAAGTTTTGGTTTTTATTACAAAATCTTACATTATGGACACTTATTTTATTGTTTTTTGTAAATGTTCACTTTTTTTTTTTCTCAATTTCCTTTTTTAAAATTTCTTATCAATAGTTTTTCTTTTTTCCAGTTTTAAATTCAGTTTTTCCTACCGTTCAATTTTTCTTGGTGAGAAAGTTTAAGCTTTCAAGACTTTTCAATTTTTTTTTATTTATATGTATTTATTTTTTTAAAGTTTGGTGTTGCTTTTCTTTTCTTAATGTTTTGTCTTTTTTCACACCCTCACACGATATACTATAGCACCAGGACAGCCTTTTCTAGTATAATATACATAGTTAATCAAAATCACCAAAACGATTTTCTGTTGCTGCTGTACACTATTTTCCACAATTTTATTATTTAATACAACGTTTTTTTTTTTCTTTCAATTATATCCTGGAGGGTCCCTTCCCTGGGATTCGCAGGATTAATTAATTTAAAAAATTTTTTACAAATTTTTTTTGTAAACACTACCGAAACACTGATCCTTTTTAATAAAAGGATCCTACCGACTGCGCCAATTAATAAAATTAATTTTAATTTTTATTTATTTTTTATTAAATTCAAATATTCCATTTAAATTCCAGATTTTAACTAAAACTAAAAACAATTTTCATAAAACTCAAAAAATTTCTTATGATAGATACTACGATAAATAAAAATAGTTTACAAAGGAGTAGTTTTTCAAAAAATATTAATAATAAAAATAGGGTTTTCATACAAGAGTAAATACATAGGGTTTCTATAAAAGTGTTAATACATATAATATATGTGTACGACTAAGTTATACATATAACTATTATCTACACTTTACCTTAAATCTCGCTTAATGGAGGCCAGCTCTTATTTCTACTGGATCAAAATATGAGTCTACACCTTTAATGACTACCTGTAGAGCTTTGCTACTCTTCAGCTGCTTTCATCTATAAATTCAATTTCAGTTTCATCAATGCTACCACGCTTTGTCCACATTTTTTTTGTTACTTAAATTAAAGAGGCTCAAAAACAAAAGGGGCTGTTTGTTTTACTTTTAAAGTAGCGAACCAGTAATGCCGATGTATGTATTTAAGTATGTATACTTTTGCCCGGCAAAAAAATTTCCAAACAAATAATTTGGATGAAACAAATACTAGGTTTTGGCCCAATTGTGCTACAGAGAAAACGGAATTAATTGAATTTGCCATTGACAACATCTTGTAAATTTAATCGTCTTGGCCCTATCTTTTTTTTTAATATGGTCAAATTTTAGTCAGTAGTTAGTTAAATAAGTCACAAATCTGTTAATATTAAACACAATTAGCGAAAATTGTTTTTGATTTTACTCTATTATTTGTTTGAAAACTATTTGTTATTTGAAAACTCTTATTTGATTTAGTTAAAATAATTGTATGACTTTTTTATAATTTTGGTAAACTTTTTGTCTGATTCAAAAAAAAAATTTGTTTGAATTTTTTATAATTTTGAGTAAACCTTTTTATCTAATTCAAACACATTTTTTGTTTGAAAATTTTCTCTAGTCAATAATTTTTTTTACAAATACCATAATTAGTTGTTGGAAAATATAGTGAATTATTTTCAATAAACAAATTTTAAATTTAATTGCTTGAATTTACAAATTTGTTTATAGGACCATATTCATACATTATGCAAATACGTTATGCAAATTAATTGTTTAAATTTGAAAAACAATTTTTTCTGTATATTGGTGGACTTTTATTTTATTCTTATAGAGCAATTCGTAATGCAGATTCTTTGTAACAATTAAAAAATAAATAAATTTTTACCCAAATGAAAAATGTTGGTTCTTTTATTTCTTTTCTGGAATTTGATTACATTTTCCGCTATTTAATAAACTCTTGAACTCAATGACGTTTTTGTCCAACCAAATGTTACTTCTACATAGTGAAATGCAATTAGGTTGAAATTCGAAACTCTTAATGAATATTTTGTAAAACCCCTTAAAGTCATCAACTTTTATTGCGATGACTCCATAATAAAAGTAAGCAAAATTTAATAAAAATTTTAAAAAATAAAACAGAAAAATTTGTTAAGAATAGAATTATGAATGTTGTATAAGTTAGTCTTAAACTAAAGTGAAACAACTAAAGATAAATAATCTATGGTAACACCTTTTAATTTTTAAGTATATTTTTTAGTACTTGTTGTTATTGGGAGCTATAGTGATACACTCTTTTTTAAAAATTTAATTTACGGTTAAAAGGACACCTAAAAACCTTTTTTTGTTCGGGGACACCTTTTAATTTTAAATTATTACACATGCAATTACGCAATTGCGTATATAAAACATATAATTATATGTAATCGTAATTTGAGTTTTTCAATTACAATTACATTCCACTATTGGTAATTGTAAGTGAATTTTTTTCAATTACACATTACAATTTTTCATTACATGTAATTTGTAATTGAAAAATTACATGTAATGAAAAATTTTTTAGAATATAATTGAATTTTGGTAATAAGGCTTATTGCCTAATTACAATTACTTGCCATTTGTAATTAAAAATTTTCAATTACATGTAATGTGTAATTGAAAATACTCAAATACAGATTACATGTAGTTGTAATTAACTTTGGTTCCTGATTTAAACTATAATCATTTGTAATGTGTTATTGAGAATATGCAATTACACATTACCCGTTATTTGAATTGTAATTGAATCCCCCATGTCTGATACAGACAATTTTATAACCTTCTCCTTTTGTTAAGTCAGTTAAAAAGAGAAAAGTTTGAAATGTGCTTCTGATGGTCGTAATAAATGTGTAAATGCTTGAGGTAACTTGTGTATATCCGCTAGATATTAAAGAACTACCGCTAGTCCATCGCAATCCCCAAATGACAGATAGATTCGCTGGTCTTTTTACCCACCAATAGGGGCTTCTACATTATGCTATACACCGCACTACACCCAAGTGACCGACAGATTCGCTGGGCCCATAGAAGGTAGTCTCTGTAATTACGATACAGCTGCTTGAGAGCTTCTTTGTCACTACACAGTGCAAATATGGGTCTGCGTATGCATTTTTTTTTAAATAACAGCCAATGCCTTACGTTAAATTGAATCAATTTTAGATTAAATTGTTCCGAATTTTTACACGATTGAAGTTTTAATAGATTATTATTTAAAGTAAATTTTTTGAATTTTCACGATAACTTTAATAAAAACACTCCATACACTCATAGATCTTTTTATATGATTTTCTTTAAATCCGCTTTGTTAAAAACGTAACTCTCCGTTCACTCCTTGTCTACTTATTTGCCATGTTTTAAAAAACACCTAAAATTGTTGGATATTAATGAATCTAATAAATAAATAATAAAACGGCAGAAACCACAGCTGCTTACTTATTTATATTATCATGAGGAATTTAAAAACAACCTTAGAAACCATTTCCAATAAAAAGTTATATGTAAACAAAGCTAATGTAATTTTTAGTTATAGCAAGGAAAGTTACATACATACATACATACATACATACATACATACATACATACATACATACATACATACATACATACATACATACATACATACATACATACATACATACATACATATATGTATGTACATTTATTAGAAGAGCAGGAATAGTATGTGGAATTAGAAAGAAGATAATAGAAGGCAAACTAGCTAAAGAGTTGAATAAATAAACGCAATAAAAATAAAACTTACTTCTGAATTATATCCCACTTCATATTCATACTGTTGACCCAAACACGTACATAACTCTAACTAAATTGCTCATGTTTTCACCTGAAAAGATGTTTGTTGTTGCAGTTGTTCTTGATAAAACATGAACGTTATTTTTCATAAACACGTAAAGAAAACATACGTGCGTGCGTTACATACACTTTTATATCTTAATTTAACCCTTCAACGCTTCGTAACAATTTAGAGTAAATTAACTGGGTATTCAATTATTCAAGTTTCTATTTTACTCGGTTAACCGTTGGGTGCGAAAACATCATTATGAACAAAAGTCTTGGATAGAACTGGAGTTTTGCGCACTCCAATGTTCCCATATAATGCGCAAAAACGTCAGCGTATTTTATTTTTGCGGTTCTAAATTGTGTCATGATGATCTGATAGCGAAACAAAAGAGTCCACAACGTTACCAAAGTCGTTGTCGAAAGGGGACCCATTACGAAGTGGTCTACTTCGATATTCCCCCTACATTAATTTCCAAAGTCGTTCAAACCGGCTCCAAATCTAACGAGTTATTAAAGAATTTAATTTTACTGATTGGAGAGAACTTATTTTATTTGATTCCTGTTAAGCGTGGTAACACAAATAAGACATAAATACAAGTTATTAATCAAAGCAGTTATCGTAAAACAGTAAACTAGTTTAAAAGCTGAAAACAAACTTTATACCTATCAGCTGAAGAGTAGCACAGGTCTAAAGGTAGTTATTAAATGTGTAGACTTCTACTTGAAATAAAGGCTGCCCTTCAAGGTTAAAAGTGTAGATGATCCTTAAGCTAGAAGCTGGATTCAGATTGAAAAATAATAAAACGCACCCTATTTACAATCTAAAATATCTGTTACAATACAAAATAAACGAAGAAGAACCACATAAACTATCACGGTCCCGACTAAAAAAACATAAAGAGCTATCGAAAACTAATTAGAACCAACTTATGCACCAGGAACATAAAGAAAAGATACCGCATTTCACTACACCCACAGAATGATACCATCCGTGTTCAAATAATCAAAAACGGTGTTAAAAGAGTATCAACCACGTTTGTAGTCACTTTGTACATGGATGGTGTTAAAGTAGCGACAACCATAGCGTTGATGAATTGACAACGTACGTGTATAATGTGACACCATATCGGTGTGAAATAAGGACCTCAGCGTTGTCGGTTTACAACATACCTGTGTCGAGCCGACAACATACCGGTGTCGAATTGACAACAATGGTGTGAAATTGTCTCCGCATCGATGTCGAACTGACAACATAATGGTATCGACTATATACTACTCGTTACGAACCTCCTTCCCAATTGATCAAAATAATAAAAGCAAATACAATATCTTATATATGGGTAATTCCTCGTCAAAATTAAAAGACCCTATCTCAAAGATTTGTATACAACATTTTTTTTAAATACCTATAAGAAAAAAATTTATTAATTTATTTGTTTTTTCATGAATGATATCAAATTAAAGCGTATGAAATCCTCTTTAAAATGAGATACTACTCAACTTCCTAGGGCTTATAGAACTGGAATAAGAATATATTTAATTCTCGAGCCCATATGCAAAAAAGCGATATTTCCCTATTTTGATAACTGTATAGCTAAAAAACTGTAGGAGATAGATTTTTTTTTTTTTTATTAAATATGTATTTATTATAAAAAATATTATACAGTAAATAAAAAAGTACAACATATAATTAATTTAAATCTATAATAAATTTTACCATTATTCTAGGGTGTACAAGAAATGGAACTGTTACAAAATTGAAACAAATTTTCCAAAGGGAAAAGAGAACAAATTTCGTCCAATAAGCGATTATAATAGTAAGAATATGCGATGTTATAAAAATTTATGCTATTTATTTAATTTCATCACACTTTTGTTAAAACACCTCCTTTTTATATCAACTTAAATGAGTGTTTGTAGAATTTTCATTGCGCCTCCACCACTCTTTGACCTTGGGTGACACTGATATTGTGTCATCACCAATGTTGAGCTACAAAATTTATTAAAACTTAAAAAATATTATAAAAGACACACATGCACAATTTATTACCAAGCAAACAGTTTTCTCGGAACTCTACACCAAGTCCTAGTGGTGGAACAACTTCCTTCAATTCTTCATTATTTAAATAACGCAAGCTTCTGTATGTTATTTGCGCCGCTAAATTAAAAAAAATACAAGTCACACGTTCCTGGTTTACATTTTAAGTTACTTACATTTTAATAAATTGATTCCATATTTTTCCCAAAAATTCCTTCAGCTTCTTGATCTTGCAAATTTTCTTTGGTAGAAAAGCATGACTTGCCAAAAACCAAGATAACACCATACAGTTCAAGCATTTTATTATTAGTATAATTTTGTTCCATTTTTTTTTTTTAATTTTTTTAAGTTTGCTTAGAAACACACTGATTACTAAAGAATGAAAAACAAACAAAAATTGTAAACGCACGTTTCAAAACTTTTATATTTCGTTATCTTCGTATAATTTGGCAACCTACCGTTGTCAATTCAATTACATTCGTTTTTAAATTGTAAACGAAAGTTGTCAATAAAAGCGAAAAGGTAATGGTATCAAACTGACCACATTCGTTGTTGATTTTGCAACATGATTTTTCCCTCAGTGTATAGTCGTCTGGAAGGAAACATTGAGATAGTCCAGTCGCTAAACTTTATTAGCTCTATGTATAATATAATGCAAGAAATGTTCAAAATGCAATCTATGATTTTGCAGGCAGTACTTAACAAACCATGAACTGTATAAAAATATGTTTCTTGAATGCAAACGGCATATGCCAACACCACAATTAACTCAAGTACTTTCTTAACAATCAACAAATTGATGTCATGCTGATTTCAGAGACTCATTTAACAACATATAGCTTTTTTAAAAGCAATGGTTATATATTAAATGATACTAAGGACCCGCGTGGATGCGCAAATACAACAATATTTACTGATTTTTGTGAGGATACCGCCAACACATATCTGCGTTGAAGAATTTCATCAAATCGATTTATTTTTTTAAATATCTAAATCTGAATTTCATCAAAACGTAGTTATTTCATCGATTTATTCACCATTTATAATCGATTTATTTTTTTTAAATATCTATTGCAGATTGTCTCAAAACGATTGGAGAAAGTTTTAAAGAAATCATTGCCACCATTAAGTCTGCGAGGGGGCTTAGAGAGAAGATATTTGCCTAAAAAAACATAGGTAATAAAATTTTTTGATTGTAAACGGCTTATTATTATTTTTATGTTTATATGAATTCACAGTTCAAAATTGATGTCTGTGCTAACCACAGACCACCAACAATGCAGTAGCGTCATATTGCTGCAAAAAGTGGGGGAGTTTTAACCAAGGTAAGAGAAATTGTGATAGGAATTATATAGAGCATCTTGAACCATTCAATTGTGATATAATTTAAGATTTGATGATACCAATTAATGAAACATCAAAGGAAATATGCTGAGGAATATAAAAATTGACATGTGAGCATAAATACATACTATTATTGTTATTATTAAGCATATTTTGAGCAAAGATCACCAGTTCACCTTTTCATGTGCATCCTATTAATAACGGAAACATTTATTTTGTAATTAAGTTTATTTAATATTTTGGTTCTTGAAAACATCCCTCTAAGAACACCAGAAAACGTAAAGCAGAGTCTTGTTGATTTTGACCAAAACCCCAAATTAGCAGCCCAATATGCAACTGTAACCCGGCAACTAGGCAAATGCAATCACATTTATTCACTCAGAGGAAAAATAACACCATTCGTGTACGAAATGACCACATACGGTGTCGACAGTGTATCAACCAAGGCTGTGTTTAAATTGTACACGGTCAATTCGACAACGAAATACTGACAACGAAAAATTGTTGAATCGACAACGAAAGTGTATACTTTGACACCGTAATGTTGTCGAAGTGACACCATACCGGTGGTGATGACACCACACTAGTGTCAAATTGACACCGCAACGTTATCGAAATGACAACATAATGGTGTCGAATTAACACCGCAGCTGTGTCGAAATGACAACATACTGGTGCCGAATTGCTAACCTCTTTTTCAATTAAACAAAATAATAAATGCAAAAACAATATGTTATAAATATATAAACGTATTTTGTTTAGAAAAATATTTTCCCGCAACGGAAGATTTTGAATCATATATAGAATAAATTTCATTCAAATATTTTTGAATAAATATCCAGGGATGTTGGCACGCATCAAGTTGTTTTAAAGACAGTGTTTGAAACATTTTAAAACATACATCTAAATGGTCATTTAATTAATCAAGTTTCAGTACATACATAAATATGTATAAAAATGATATGGACTGATATGGATAATATCAGTCAGGCCTTCTACCATTAAAAGGGTTGTATGGTTAATCCAGCATTAGCAATAGTTTTCTGTGACTAGATCGTTTTGGTGCTTATAATCATTAAGGGTCGCCAAACGCAACACGAAACTCTCTTATGAATCAACTATTTTCACCTTTTTGGATGCGTATACTCCGTCCGCACAAAATGTAGCTGGTGATGGTAAACCCGCATTAAGCAATATGGTGTATATATAGTACAGCGAATCTGTAAAGTAATAGATATAGAAATCATTATATGTACATTTATTTATTTTATAATTACCTATACTAGTGGCCGAAGAAACATTTGCAAACTGTAGATTACAATATTCTTTATGGATATTTTTTAATATTTTCCATTTTGAATGTACACAAGCTCTTCATCATAACTAAAGAGAGAAAAACAAGCCGAACAAAATATTTTTGTTTTTATCTAATTTTTCAACTTGTGTTTGCTGTTTTCAAATCAATCACATTTGTTTCCAAATTGTTAACGCGCGTTGTCAAAATTTTAAAATTTCGTCATATTCGTATAATTCGACAACCTAGCGTTGTCATTTCAACCACGTTCGTTTTTAAATTGTTAACAAAAGTTGCCAATAAAAGCGAAAACGTAATTGTCTGAAACTGAACAATTCGTTGTTGATATTGCAAAGTAATTTTTCCCTCAGTGTTCTGTAGATGTTAAGTTGACTGAAAAAAGTAAAATTCGGAGATACTAAAAGACCAGTCGCACGTAAGTCTCCCTTACGAGCTTCTTGTATAGAATGGGCGAGAAATAACAACAATTACTACAAATTAATGGGTGTTGAGCATATGACACAGTCTTATTTTTGAACAGGAATAGGTAAAAACTTTAAACCTAAACAGAGTACTTATAAATTTGTCCCCTATAACTAGTACAAAATTTAAAGGGTATTTTGCATATATCAGCTTATATTTAAACATTAATAGCCTTACAGTTAATATTTACATAGATTATATTTTAGAAAATCGACTGTAATAAGTAAGGAAAATAAATTCCATACTTATTACAGTCGACACTGATATTTGCACAGGGTATTTTGTACTATGCTCTAGTATAAAAGATAATTAAGAATTGAAGGGTGCCATAAGACGTGTGAAAAATTTTAAACTTGTACCTTTAATATAATATATTATATATATATTGAAGTTAGCATATAACCCCACGTGTGAATCTGACTCGCACTTGCTCTTTATGGAGACATGTTTTTTGCTGCAATTTTGGATTTTACCTAAATTTTCCATTTTTATATATTTATCAATAAATGAAATTTTAACCGGTTGAATACCCTGTCTTTAATCATTTTCACAAAGGCAATTTACTTTCTAATATGTTGTTATGGATGCGTATTGTGCACGTATCTAAAGTAGTTATCATAAGTATTATTAAAGTTAGTTTATAAGTATTTCAGTTTGTTTGTATATCCTGTGTCCTTTTTACATAATTTGACGTTACAACCATAAAATTACGTCACGTATTCCATTTTATATTTCTTCACAGATTGTGAAAAAAATAAATGAAAAGTAGTAAGAAAAGAATATAACACATTAAAAAAATATTATTTAAATGTGCCTGAAATACTTAATGGTGGTTGGCACACAAAATAACATGATATCGCACTTACATAATTAATAGTTCCAATATCTAAATTTTCACCGAGGTTCTTGGAAAAGAAATAGGAGAAACGTAAAATTTTTTTGTTTTTAAAATTTTTAGATATGAAAATTGTTAATTTGTAGTCATTGTTGCAATGAACATCGTAGTAAAATTTATTACAAAATTTGTATGCGTATTAAGCTTAAAATAGGAAGAATCAAAACGGTTTAGTTGAAAAATAGACGTACATATATTTAGAGAATTTTGTATTGTGAAATTTTTTTATTTATTGCTACTAATTATGGAGAGCTAGAAGTAGTATTTAAAAATTTGCTTTTGTAGAAGACCTAAAGATAAAGCGATAGTAATACTAATTACTATGGTGATAAAGCTAAAAAGGTCAAAAATATTGTATACTTTGTACCCCGTGGTTTTATGTTAAATTTAACAAACACTGTAATCCTATGGTCAACATATGCAAAAAACTACCTGAATATTTATACTTTTGTCGAAGAAAAAATCCAAAGCCAAATTCATTAAGCTTGAAATTTAGTATAAATGTAAAATGTTAATTTCAAAATTTAGATGAGCCTAAATGTATGGTCACATTAGGCAAATGTTTGCCTCCAAATTGCTTGTCTGTGTTTCATCAAAATTGTTTCAAAGCAATATATAATATATGTTTTGTGGTCACACTAAGTTCATTTATTTATCAGAACTCTACAATAATTTTAGAATTTTTTTTTTCAGATTTTACAACTTATATAAAGCCTTTCTTCTTCTTTTGATAGTGATGTGTATAATCCGTAGTGGATTGTTAAATAAAAAGTTACACGAAACACTAGGTCTATATTGCCACTTTTGGGGGTTATATACGATAAAACGAGGCGCAAACCAAGAACGGCCTGATATAAATTATTGTCAGTAAGCCTTCGACGCGCAACGTAGTCAAAGGGACAAAAATCGAAACTCGATACTAATAATTTATTTTTATTTTTGTAATAAATAGTTCAGTGCACACATTGATTAACTCCACTTTTTGAAAAATCTTAGATTTAAGTGTCAAAGCACTTGGTACAGTTATAACTTTTTATATTTATAATAATTTTCCTGAACAATAAACATAAAACACCATTAAACGGCAATTTTTTTTGGCTACTGAATGATAAGTAATTTATTTCAGAATTCATTTCGATTAACTCCATACTCTAATGTAAATCGTTTCAGTAACGCTGTACCTGTTCTGGCCGTGCATCAACGCTTTTTGTTTTTAAACAGCTAAAGATGCTTTCTCCCTCTCAATGATTTTGGTAATAAAATCGCATCCGTAAAGAGATAAAAAAAAGCGCAATGCAAACGGTAGTTAGTATCAAGGTTGATAGAATACAAGGTTACGCTATGCGCATGTTTTCCCGTTAGATGACGCTGTTACGCCACTTTAAGGTTGCCAAGTCTATAACCAACAAAATTCATCAAATAAATCAAAGTAGTAAGGCAAAAATGGGCGACCCTGCAAATATACTCTCATAATTTATACTCAAACTCTCATAAAATGTATATTAAAACTTTATATTTAACTCACAATCAGAATTACATATTAGCCAATAGGAAGACAGTTTCTTAACGTCGTTAGTGACACATGCGCAGAGAATTTCAATATTACACGGACTACACATTTTCTTGGTCTTTTCAACATTACTCCCAGATTGTTTTTAAAGACATAAATATTATACTGATACAATCAAGATGAATGACACTAATAACAATATGGGTGAGGAAAACAGCGATGAATCTTCATCTAATACAAATGACCCACAAAGATTTTTTGTCAACAAAACCTTTAGAACCTTTAACAGAAAAGTAACCGCCACAGGGCTTCCGGTAAATTGGCTTAAAATAAGCTGGATAAAGTTAGAAAGATCCAAACCCCATCTCATATTTAAGTGTGACTATAATGAAGATACAGAATTTAAAGCCGTTGCTATAAGAAATTCTGTAGTAGGTAGACCGCAAAATTTGAAAAATATATATCCTAGTGGTACAACTGTGACAAGGGAAAAATGGAGAGACATGATAGACCTGCTAAAATTAATTCCTCCTTGATTGTTATAAAAAACTTGAAAACAAATCGAAATGATGAATCGTCACATACAGCTGATTAAGAGACATTATTTATAATATTATAACAGAACTGCCAACATTAGTTTTTATTAAAAGTTGTGATAAAAATATATATTAATTAACTTTTCCTGTAATAAGAAACTTAAAAATATAAAGACTGAATTTAACTTTATTACTTTTTTCAGTTGCCAAATCGATTATTTTTTGCCTATTCTTATTAATTTTTTACACCGTTAGATGAAAGCCATATACATACATATGTATTTATGTATTCTACATTACATATTTGAATTTATATTATAAGAGGAATTTAAAAAAACAACATATATTTCTTCATCGCATTTTGCAACTTTTTGTTTTATGGAGTTAAACGATGTGTGCACTGAACGATTCATACACAAAATATTTTTTTTTTTAATTTTTTCTAACGCAAATCGAAATGTGCAAGTAACCAATTTCAGGTGAAATTAGTTAAACTGTTATATTAATAATTTCACATGCAACCTTGCACAAATTTGTATATTATTACAGAATGGGATTTTTTAGTAAAACAAAATTCAATTTTAGTTTGGTTTGATTCGATATTTTTGATATTCCGTTATCTTAAAGCAAGTGCTTTTTTCGAAAAAGTTCATGAGCGATTATAAAGTTTTTAAAAGTGAATAAAAAAGAGACCGCAAAAGGCAGGTTTGTGCGTTTGCAAACAGAACATAATGTATATTAATATAATAAGAAAAAAATTTGCTACTACTTGCGCTTTTTTTAAAATTGTGATTTTATTATTTCGATATTGTGCTCTAATTTCATAAAAAATCATAGTAGTTGAAGAAAATTTTTATAAAAATTAGGTAATTAATTTTTATAAAAATTTTTTTTTTTAAATTTAATCAGAAACTAGCAGAATGAAATGCATTTTCTAGACAGCAACGTCCGTCATCAGCATTCTTCTCGTATATCTACTTTGGGTAGTGTTTAATTGTAAACATCATCTATTTAACCAACCAAACTCAGATAAATAAATTCGAGAAAAACTGTATTCAATCATCAATCGTCAGAGTTGGTGAGAATGAAATCTACCACTACCTAAAGGTTAAATTTATTCAACATTTCTAAAGATCAAAATATGTCAAATATGTGACACATGTCATATTTTAATTCAAAAAAGAATAATAGTAAAATATAAATTAAAAAATTGTAAAAAATATTCTTTTAACTTAGAAATTTCTTACTTCAAAACTTCCTTTGTATGTAAAAAACAGGTATTATAAATTCATTGGAATTACCAGCACATCAAGTACAAAACTAGACAGAATATCATATATTTTTTTAATCTTTCTAAAACAAAAGCTTTTATGGTTGATAAGTATCTAAAAGTATGTTAGGATTTATACAAATTTTTGAAAACAAGAAATTTTGTTTGTGATAAGGATAAAATCAAAAGATGTTTGCAAACTTTAAACAAAGTTTCCAGAAAAAAATCATCTTTAGATATGAAAAACATTTTTAAATATGAAAATGGAAAGATGTTCGTAAACTGTAAATAAATTTATATGTATATTTACTATGTATGTATATGTTCGTATATATACTGTTTCCAGAAGTAAAATCATCTTTAAATATGAAAAACAATTTACTTTTAAAACTTCAATTTCTTTGTTATCTATTTTGATGTTCCTTAATTTAGTTTCTAATGTTGGCTAAAAGTCAATAAAAAATCGTCAACAATATCGCCAACTATATAAAAAAAAGTCGCAAAATCCAAAATTAGATCGCCAAATAAGACTGAAAATCGCCACATTTGGCGAGATATCGCCATATATATAATCGCGCTGCCTTTGGTTAGCAATGAGAGCAACTTTTTTTTGTTTATTTGTTTTGCCAACATTATTCTTCAGTTGATACTAATCTAGTATCAAACCAAACTTTGTTAGGTAAATATGTTTTCGTAGTGACTTGCGATTTTTAATATTGAATATTAAATTAGTCGAACTTTTTGTTAACATATAAATGAATTGTCAAAGTCAGGCTTAAGTTCTTTTATTCTCTCTGCCTACTAATAGTAAAGAATATTTTTATAAAAATTAGGTAATTAATTTTTATAAATAAAAATGGCAAACATTTAATTAGACACTAGCAGAATGGAATGCATTTTCTCGCATCTATCTATTTTGGGTAGTGTTTAATTATAAACATCATCTATTTAACCAACCAAATTTAGACAAATATGAATTTCTTTTAGTGCCAGTAAGTTTGGGCGAAGTTTTTAGTTTTTGGATGAATACGTTGCATAATGAATGCTTTTTTGTCGTAGTTTTGAAAAAGATACAATCCAAAGCAAAGTGCTGCGTTTATACCGTGCATTTAAAGTGATTGATTTTAGTAACTGTTTCAAGATATGAAGTATAAGAAATGAATTCCAAATAATCATCGAAAAAAAATTGATTATCATATTTTTTTTTTTTTTTGAAGCGAACAATAAAAGAACATGTAGTCGTTGATGAAGAGGTAAAATTACCAAGGCCCATAATTAATTACATTTTTTGCATATTACTTGCTTGTTTGATTTGAATTTAGAAGCCAAGTTCAAGCTAAGGTAAGCCTGTGCTTACATAAGAAGCTAGCTCTAAAAAACAAAGCGCAGTTAATTCGTTCCAATTCACCAAGTCGAATAAAGAAAGCTGCTGAATATCTACAGAAAGAAGAAAAGTGCTTATCTATTTATCAAGCTCTGTCAATTTCTTTTGAATTGGAATGATCTGTTCGGAAATATATCACTCTGGGTTCCGTGGTTAACATTATACATCCAAATTGCTTTCGAAGCTATTAAGCTATTAAAAGAATCCGAAGAGTTGTTGCCAAAACCAATTATTTTATCCGAGGATTCAGCTGAATTACCTCTGCAAAGTTTGATGGTGCATTAGTTAATATTTTTGCGGGCAACCATTCAACAATGAGCTGCTATCTTTGTAAAACAAAGCCAAGACAAATGAACATTTTTCATGCTATGCTACACAACACAAAATATGGGTTATCATCTCTGTATTGTGGATTCAAACTGTTTAAATGTTGTCTTCATATAGTATGTCGGCTTCCTTTAAAAGTTTAGTGAGTTGAAGGAGAAAAAACAAGCAGAAATAAAAGAAAACATTTCTGTTCAGTTTCGGGAGGAAGTGGTATAGAGTAGAGGCTGGTTATGGTACAACTAATGACGGGAACACGGCAAGGTGTTTTTTTTTTTCGAAAATATTCCACTCACAGCAAAAATTACATGATGAATAATGAAATCCTTCTGAGGAACTTCGGAGTAATACTTCTAGGGTTTGGGAAAAGGGAATTCCGGGCGGGGAAATTTTTGAAATTTTTGCTAATTTCCCGGGAAACGGGAATTTTAAAATCATGAGAACTTAGGAAAATTTAGTGGATTTCATTTTTAAATAAGCATTTCTTTTGCTATCACACAAATATTTGATCTTTTTTGTGCTGAATAAAAAGCAAGCATTTTTAAAATTGTAATATTTTTAGAAACTTTCTTTTTTTTAATAACGTAATTAAAAAAAAAAGTGTCAAAGATTTTAAATGCGCAGAGTTTTGGATTCCAGAATATGTTCAGATTTTAGAAAATAAAGTGGCCGTTTTAAATCCCATTAAAGTTGCAGTAGAGACCTTGAGCCGCAGTGGTACAAATTTGTTAATAGCAGATGTTATTATTCAGACCCTCTACCAACAGCTTTTGGCTATTAATTCGACTCTTTTAAAAACGATGGTTGAAAAGGAAAATAAATGAACGAAGGAATGATAAGACGTTTGCGATACGTAATACTAAATAAATAAAAAATTAAAATAAATTATTAAAATATAAATAAATTGTTATCTTTTCCAGTTATTCGGTTTCCAGTAAAATTTATGCAGATTTTAAATTGATTTTAAACAATCACGTATGGTAATAGATTTTAAAATCAAAATGGTATTTAAACGAAAATTGCTGTGATAAACTTTTTATTTCCATTTTGTATCGTAAAAAACGGGTTTGTTAGTTTTTCTTTTATTTCTTATACATATATGTTTTTCTCTACATTCTTAGTTAATTTTTGAGTTTTATCTTCTAATGTGCATTTCAAATGCAAATATTCTAAGATTGGTTAAAGAAGGATTCTCAAAATTGAGCTAAATTCATCACATTGTTTAGTCATATAATTTCCATAAAAATTTAAATTTGTAAAAAATCAATATTCTATAAAATCTGTGCTTCATTTCAACATACCCTTGATTGTTTTTTAGTTCTAGTTTTAACTACACTATATTATTAATTTATTTTAGATTTTAGTTAATTCTAATCAAAAACTCCATAACTGTTTTGCTTAATACAATTATTATCTTGACTGTTTTTAATTTCACTCTTTATTAACGTAAGTAATTGAATTGATTTAAATGTTTATTTTCATTGAATTAACTTGTTGATTCATTCAATCAATCACAATGCTCAAATCAAAAAGATTTTATTTAATATACTTTTAATTGAAAAGTAGGGAAACTTTAATTAGAAAAAAAATTTCAAAATTTTACAATTTTGATAACACTGTCCAACAGCATTTTTGGAACAGAATAGCGACCCTATAATTCTGAAAGGGTATGTTGTGTAGATAATTTTTGTGGAAAAAACTTATGGTCTAGCACGTCTGAGTTTTCTTTTACAGTGGACCAAAATTTTCATTTTTTGATCGAAGGGAGCATTATACTATATGAAAAAAATGCTGTAAGTTAATGTCTGAGAGAATTCTTATGGTCAGAGTTATATTGTGGAATTGTATGAGGATTATTTTTGTGGAATCTCTTAACCCTCTAATTGGTCTCTTTATGGGTCAATGTGACCCTTTTTTCGAGAAAATCAAAAAATATCAAAAAACTCCACAAGGGCCAAAGGTTGACCGTTTTGAAACAACCCGATTTGAAGTAAGTATCGAAAAAAAACTGTCACCTGGAATTGATTCAAAATTACCTCAGATAGAGAAGTTTTATTGTAAAAGCTGAATGTTTCTATTTTAGTTATTTTTTATTTAAATTTTTCCTTATAAATTTATTGTAAATTTAAAAAATAAACAACTAATATAAATTTTGATATCAAGAACAAGCTGTTATCTATATAAAAACAAGTGTAACTAAGTCAACTGCAATCCAACTAAAACTAAACAATTTTAGTAAATATTACTTCTTAATAGCCCTTGATATTCATCTTCTAGAAGCTTTTTAGCTCCTTCGTCCAATAGGTAGATTTCAACATAGGTAGATTTCCCATTTTGTCGAATATAGGATATATATGGGTCAGAAGTGCACAAACACAAACTAATGATAAGGTCTTAATTAGTACAACATATAGACATTTTTCTTGTGTTATCCTCGCGAAAGAATCTGTACCCTTTGCTCCTATTTTCTTGCGCTTCTTTAGATAAGATCTCCTATTGGTAGCATATTGTGTGGAATTACTTGTTCCCCACGGTAGAAAATTTTATGAATTGTTGATGGCATATATCTGCAAGAGCATTTATCGTTATAAATTATAGCTGTTTCATTTCCGTACTCTCCAAATTTTTTTTATTTATCTTCCTGTTACATGCAAGAACTTGTAAAATGATTTTAAATCGTCTTATTAATTCATGGTCTACACCCCTGATAGACGCAGTAGTTTCTGTATCGGCAAAAAATCTCCTTGCAGTGTTTCCATCTTTTGAGTTTCCTCCTCTTTGTTTTGGTTGATCAATTATAAGACCTAGCTGATGATATTTTTCTTGAACTATTTTTTTTTGCTTTAGTTTTTCTTAACGGACCCAATTCCAAATCATAACTTAATTTAAGAATATGCTCCATAAAACGTATTCTGGCATGAAGAGGGGACAATCCAAATTCCTACGCTTCCTTAAAACTATCGTCTTGTGGTGGGGGTTGATTTAATTGACATGATGTTTTTTGAAATATAATGCAGCTCGACGATGATTTTGGTTGAGTTAAAGCTTGTGCAACTTTTCCATCAATCATTGTGAGACACATTTTAAAATCTATTTCGTTGCCTCGGCTATCAAATTTAAATATTGAAGTTCTCTAATTTGATCTTTTATTTTTTTAACTTCCTCATTTATAACATCTTTTGTTTCCTTTGAAATGTAAATTTTATTGGTCTGCAATACATTGTTGAAGAGGGAGTTTCATGTATCCATACATTAATTTCTGTTGCCTTACTAGTTGATGGCTGTAATCCGGTATAATTTTTTGTCAAGCGCAATGGAACAATATATCTTATAAATAAATTAGCATATGTCGAATTTTCGGCTTTGCATTGCTTGTACCGCTTTTGACCAAAAGATCCATCACATGCTCATAGAAATTAAAGTAATACCACAATTTCCAAGTTTTTTTTAATGATCCACATCAACCGTATTTAATAAGCGTTCAGCCGTAAGTTCAAGAAGATCTTGCAGTTTTATTTCTGCTGAACTTGAAGTGACACTAACCAGATCTCGATACTCTGGGAAAATCCCACAAACCTTTTTATTCGTTCGCTTACGCAATTCATTATATTGATTTTTAGTCAATTTTAAATCCAAAAACAGCGCGAACGCTTCTTCTAGAGTAAATTTCTTATCCTGAATTGGCTAGAAATGCTTTTTAAAATCCTCCTTGTGCGTCTTGGGCTCGATTCTACTATTTTCTCGATTATTTAAATTTTATTTTTCTTATTTTATGATGGCTGAATTCAGAAATGAATCCTTAATGATTTTTTGAGAAATTTCTTCATTGATATGCTCGAGCTTGCGTCTTTGAGATCTTTTACTACATTCTTCAATTTGTTTTGCTGTTCGACCCTTTTTTCCACTTTCTTTGGGGGCTGTAGATGAACTTTCAAAAATAAGTTCATTTGATAACCATTCCCGGTGACGTTTGTACAACCTTTTCTTGTTTCGAAAGCATTCAACGTACCGCTTATTCAAACTCTTTGCAAGATTTATAATTTTTGCTTTATGTATGTCCATTTCATGTAAATTGCATGTCTTGAGGAATTGATTGTTGGTATGTGCAACATTATATCATCTACATTTTTTTGTTGAAAAAAATATCAGCGAGAATATAACAGTACTTTGCTATGGTTCAAACAGTAAAAAAAACATAAAAAAAGCTCTGAAAGGTTTGCTCTATTAAAAGATAAAATATACATGGTCAGTTCATTGGGTGTGTTGCACAGCTGATTTTCCCATTTACATTTTATTGAAATATTTTTCCCATTTTAACAGGTACTTAAACTATGTTATTGACGTTTCCACTATTCATTTTCTTATGAAGAATCTACCTAAATGTAACAGTTAAGCGAATTATGGTCCTGTTTTTATAAAACAAAACCTTCTCACATGTGTGTTTCGTTTTCAAACGATAAAGCTTTAAATTTGGTATTTATAAAACATTTGAAATTATTCGTTTTTTTTTTTTTCATTCTGAAGTATAGAAAGCTTTTTATACACTCAAAAAATGGTGTTCGTTAAATCAACTGAAAAAATAAAATAATTGAAAATACAGTTAACCCGAATAATTTTTTATTTTTCTTTTAAATGTTAAAAAATCAACCGAATAAAATCCTTTAATTCAAATTTGAAAAAAAAATAAAATCCACGTTCCGTTTATTTTTTAAAATGCCAATCCAATAAAAGTAACAACAAATACCATTAAAATCAACGCTATTTCCGTATTTTTTGCTATATTTACTTCAAGAATATAACTAAAAATTACGTAAATATGTGTAGTTTGTTTCAAAACAAACGCTAAAATCAGGTAAATAATTTTTCCCTTCATTTTTAATGTTTATTCATTTAGAAATAATTTTACGGAATACTTTTTTAATAAACTAATGGATGATTTTTTTGAGGTTAGGATTTTCATGCATTAGTATTTGACAGATCACGTGAGATTTCAGACATGGTGCCAAAGAGAAAGATGCTCAGTATGCTTTGACATTTCATCATGAATAGACTTACTAACGAGCAACGCTTGCAAATCATTGAATTTTATTACCAAAATCAGTGTTCGGTTCGAAATGTTCAAATGTGACAAATTTTGTTCAGCGATGAGGCTCATTTCTGGTTGAATGGCTACGTAAATAAGCAAAATTGCCGCATTTGGAGTGAAGAACTGCCCATGCATCCCGAAAAATGCACTGTTTGGTGTGGTTGGAAGACAACATTTCCGAAGAAATTCGGGCTATTCCGGCCGAAATGCTCGAAAAAGTTGCCCAAAATTGGACTTTCCGAATGGACCACCTAAGACGCAGCCGCGGTCAACATTTAAATGAAATTATCTTCAAAAAGTAAATGTCATGGACCAATCTAACGTTTCAAGTAAAGAACCGATGAGATTTTGCAAATTTTATGCGTTTTTTTTAAAAAAAAATTTCTCAAGCTCTTAAAAAATCACTCGTTACAATGAGTTATTGTAATAATATTTTGAGTGTAGAAACCAAAAATAAATTAAAAAATTTAAAACTCTTTTTAGGGTTTCGTACACAAAGTGTAAAAACGTTACCCTATTGTTTTCGCTACAATGTCTGTCCGTCTGTCCGTCTGTCCGTCTGTCAGCGCCTTTTATCTCTGGAACCGTAATAGGTAGACTCTTGAAATTTTCACAGATGATATATAGTTGTTGCCGCTATAGCAACAAATACTAAAACTTATAGGGTGTTCCGATAGAGAGGTGTTATTCACGAATATGTGTTTATTTCTTGAACTGTAGGAAGGATACACTTGAAATTTACAAACAGTTATTAAATCTTAGTTCACTATATAAACAAGTATAAAAAAATAAAACTAAAAATTAAAGGGTGTTCCGATAGTGATGTCAAATGCATGTATAAGGCATAAGTTTTGAACCATAATAGGTAGACTCTTGAAATTTTCACAGAAGGTGTATAGCGATGGCCGCTATAACAACAAAAATTAAAACTTATAGGGTGTTCCGATAGAGAGGTGTTATTCACGAATATGTGTTTATTTCTTGAACTGTAGGAGGCATACACTAAAAATTTACAAACTGTAATAAAAACATACTTCGCCTTATATACAAGTCGAAAAAATAAACCTAAAAAATAAAAGGGTGTTCCGATAGTGGTGTTATTATGATTTATAAGGCCTAAGTTTTGAATCATAATGGGTAGAATCTTGAAATGTTTACAAAAGGTGTATAATTTTGGCCGCTATAGCAACAAATAATAAAGTTTATAGGGTGTTCCGATAGAGAGGTGTTATTCACAAATATGTGTTTATTTCTTGAGCTGTAGGAGGCATACACTAAAAATATGTAAGCTAAATTAAAACTTAGTTCGCTATATAAACAAGTATAAAAAAATAAACCTAAAAATTAAAGGGTGTTCCGATAATAGTGTGATTTGCATGCATAAGGCCTAAGTTTTGAACCGTAATAGGTAGGCGCTTGAAATATTCACAGAAAGTATATAACTGTGACCGCTATACTAGCAAATACTAAAACTTATAGGGTGTTCCGCTAGAGAGGTGTTATTCAACAATATGTGCTTATTTCTTGAACTGTAGAAGGAATTCACTAAAAATATGCAAGCACTAAATTAAAATTAGTTCCCTATATAAACAAGTCTGAAAAAATAAACCTAAAAATTAAAGGGTGTTCCGATAGTGGAGTGATTTGAATGTATAAGGCCTAAGTTTTGAACCGTAGTAGGTAGACTCTTGAAAATTTTACCAAAGGTGTATAACTATGGCTATAGCAAAAAATACTAAAACTTATAGGGTGTTCCGATAGAGAGGTGTTATTTACGAATATGTTTTTATTTCTTACAAGCAGTAATTAAAACTTAGTTCGCTTTATAAACAAGTCTAAAAAAATAAACCTTAAAATTAAAGGGTGTTCCGATAGTGGTGTGCTTTGTATGTGTAAGGCCTAAGTTTTGAACCATAATAGGTAGACTCTTGAAAATTTTACCAAAAGTGTATAACTGCAGCCACATTAGCAAAATATACTAAAACGTAGGGTGTTCCAAAAGTGACGTGTTATTTACGTTTATGTCTTTTTTTTGAGCTGTAAGAGGAAACCACTTACAATTTGCAGACTGTAATTAAAACTATGTTTGTTTTATAAACAAGTATACAAAATTGAACTTAAATATTAAAGGGTGTTCCAATAGTGACGTGATTTTCATGTATATATCCTAAGTTTTGAATGAATAGGTGGAATCTTGAAATTTTTACAGGACGTGTATAACTATGTCCACTATAACAAATAATAAAAATTAAGGGGTTTTCCACCAGTGACGTGATTTGCATGTATTAAGCCTTATTTCTTGAACCGTAACAGGTAGACTCTTGACATTTTGTACAGAAGATGTGTTGCCACGGCCGATATGACAATTACTAAAAATTAAAGGGTGTTCCGACAGTGACATGTTTTTCACTTATAGTGACTTATTTTTTAATCGCAATAAGTAGACTCTTAATATATTTATAGAAAGGAAGTTGCCATGGCCACTATAATGAATAATAAAATTAAAGGGTGTTCCGACAGTGACAAGATTTTATAAACCGTAATAGATACCCTCTTGAAATGTTTACAGTAGATGTGTTACTTCGGCCGCTATAACAAATACTTAAAATTGAAGTGTGTCCATTAGTAACGTGTTTTTCACGAATATTACCTTATTTTTTTAACCGCAATAGGTAGGCTCCTGATATTTTAATAGAAAGTGTATTACCATGGCCGCTATAAAATCAATTACATATTAAAATTTAAAGGGAGTTCTAATTATGCTGCAATTTTCGCGAATATTACTTTAATCTTAAAATTTAAGGGTGTCCCAGAAGACATAAAGAAATAAACAACTGGAATTTTTAAATTATATTGAACATAGTACCGAACCCTACGTGTGTGAGTGTAACTCGCACTTGACTAATTTATTTATCACTCACATGAAAAATAATAAAACGTAAATGTGTTTTGTTTCGTTTAATTTACGAAACAACATCATATTTCATTTTATAAAAACAGGCCCTATATCTAGCAATATGCCAAAAAATGTACACTTTAATTTTCAGACTATGAATGAATGCCGAATGATTTTTATTGCTTCGGGGGTAGAGTCAGCTACCTTAATTGGTAATTAAAGTGTCCCTCTCTTGCCCTAAAACGGAAATTTAGGGTGTCCATTAAACTTGGATCTTTTAACTTTTTATGAATTTAACGCAATATTTATGTTAACAGCTACAAATCAATGTTTTTATTTTTTGCATGGTTAGTTTGGGTAGTTATCTTCCATTTACTATTATTATTGTTGCACATATACACTGAAAAAAAAATGGCAACAAGAAATCTTGGAAGCAAGAAAATACTACTGCTACATTTAACGCGGCACAAATTGGGCTAAATATTATGTCTTGCCATTCAACACAATGTTTAAGAAAAGCGAAAAAATTAAAAAAATCATTTTATTCACCTTCATTCACATATATTACTTTTGAAGTATTAATGTAATCTTCAAGCACCACCGCAGAATTTTAGATATTATAGTTGTCAACAACTATGTTGAATTTCAAGGCATAATATTTAGCCCAATTTGTGCCGTACAAAAAACATTAAAGCCTATTTTCGGCAAATTCATTCATTCATAGTTTAGGTTTTTACATTTATAATGTTATTGTTTTTTATTGTTTTTCTTTGTATCAATGTTTTTGTTTAGAACATTTTTTAATGATTTACTGTTCTTTTTCCGGAAAGTTTGGTAGCTGAGTACATTGCAGACATGGGGGAATTCAATTACATTTGAATTACAATTACAGGTAATGTGTAATTGAAAATTTTCAATTACTAATTACAAGTAATTGTAATTACAATTCCAAAATTTTAATGTAATTGTAATTGAAAATTTCCAATTACAATTACATGTAATTAGCAATTAATTACAAAATGTAATTGATATCCCCCAAGTCTGGTAAATTGAACAAATTACTCTCATAAAAAAACTTTTCTATAAAAAAGTACGTAAAAATCAGATCATCTTACTTTCAAGGATGTGCTGTATCAAATATTCCAATATTTAGAGTTCAAAGATATATGTAAATAAAACATCGTTCTTGAATTTAGTTCCCCACAAATTTCAATTTGCTTTTAACACAGACAAGCTTAATTTGCTTACTGCAAATTTGGAAAAATATGTTGACATTTTCCAAACAGTTTTAGCGGCTGCGAAGGATTCAATGTTAAAAAGATTTATCGATAGACCTGTAGATGTATACTCATTCCACAGTAATGTCAATATGGAAAGAGTGTTTGCGATGGCGGAGAGAAACGATGATATGGCACCTCATAAAGAAATATACACCAGATGTCAGCAAGTAAGGGCCCGGTAAAAGAAATGCATTCACTTCCTTTTCGACATTCTGCAGTTCCATCCAACGAAGTAAGATATGGAAAATGGTGTAAAAATAATGAAACTGGTTTTTCAGGAAAATAAACAATGCAATGCTAAGGAACGAAAAAGGAAAGTAAAGTCCTATTTTAAATTTCATTCATATGGATGAGCCTATGAAATTATTTAATTTATTTCATGAACTACATCGATATGGGATACAAATTTTTAAAAATCAAATAAACATTTTGAGAGATTTAAATTATAAATATCACGGTGAAAATTTGGATTTAGAGTCTCCTCAACTTAAAGAAAAACTTAAGAATTTACACTCTTATGTAGACCTCTAAAAATTTAGATAATAAAATTTTTATTATTTTTATTAAAAATAACTTGTTGTTTTTAAAAGTATAAATAATAAAGGTTTTGTGAAATACATTTCTATTAAAATAACTGAAATTTTATTTATTTAATATTTAATTTATTTAATAAAAAGTTCGAAACTATTAAATATCTTATAGCTCTTCTCTTTCTCATTTGGTTATTTTTCAACCGATTTTCAAAAATGAAAAATATTCAAATTTCCTTTCAAATTGCTGAATATAGTTAGTGAAAATTATTGCCGCTAGACGGCGCAAAACTCATTTTTATTGAAAAATGTATCAAAACACCCTGTATTTGCAAACGCTATGAGGTCATATATTCAGCAAAAATACCCGCCAAAGGATTTTGTACAAATTAACCAAATATTATTTGGTCGAATTCTGGAAATTTAAAGGTAAAATTTTTGATTTTCTTCAATAATCTAAAAATAACGTTAATTGTGTAAATAACGGAATTAAGAAAAAGTAAAAGAACAAAAGTTGCTACCGAAGCTCTAAAGAACCATTTTTAACAATAAAAAAGTTCTTTTTCGCAAAAAGTCGATTTTGGCATATTGCTCATTATATCCCAATTGTTATTCATATATAACAACTTGTGTTAACTCTACCTTTTTTTATTGCCACCATAAAAAGCAACAAAATAACGCAAAGATCAATTTTTTTTATAATCATTTTGTTTATAAACATTAAAGGTAGTATCTGTCAACTAATCAGGAAAGAGTGGATGAGTTCATTTCAAGAAATTTTATTAAAAAACAAATATTGAGTTTATATTAATTCCTCTAACATTTTTGTTTTTAAGGACAGGGTTCGCCAAAAGTGGGAGGATCCAATACTGAAGAAGACGATTTTATTAAAAATATTTTGTCCTCAGATTTATATTAAAAAGGCCAAAATACTTCAAAAAGCAACGTCAAGCTGTTAAAAAAGATGTATTTAAAAATTTACATTTTCTAACAAAATTTTAATTTTAAGCAAATACTGAAAAATTCCATTTGTGATAATGTTGAAATAGAGCAGTAATATTTTGTCTCCGTTAGAACTCTGGTATTTACTTGAGTAATATAGCTTTGAAATCCATAAAAAATAGATTTTTGGCCTCCTTCTCAAAATATGTGCCACAGTGCGACTTGACGGGCACGCCTTTTAAGAATCTTAGTTGATCACTATTAAAATTACTTTGAGAAAAAAATTTTATAAACACAAAGACTGTTATAAACTTATAACGGTTTACATATATTGTAACAACTTTTTATTAGAGTGCATTAAGCCTTTTTTTACTCATGTGTAAACATTTGATTACAAAAGTGACATACATATATATACATATGTACATTAGGGTGGAACGAAAAAATGTTTTTTTCAATTTTAATATCCAATATCCGCAGATCCAAATTTGTTGAAATTTGGCAAATTAAATTTTTTTTGGATCTGCAAATACTGTATTACATATATAAATAAAAGGACCATGCTAAGTATGTTAAATAAGTTTTAGTCAAAGAAAAATCATTAAAATATCATATCTATAGATATGATAGGATATTCTACAACAAAGAAAAAAAAAAAAACTAAATTTAAAAAAAAAATATTTTTTATGTTTTTATACACCATTTAGGTATTAACGATGGATAGCAAATGTTTATGTTTTTAATTATTTTAGGATTAGTTTTAATGAAATTAAAATAATAATAAATATAAGAAACCCCCAATAAAATAAAAAATATAACTATATAAGATTTTTTTTTTTGTAAGGGAAAAGTGTTTATTACATTTTCATTACTACGAAGTGTAAAAATATACACATTTTAAAAACAAAACAATTTATCTGTTGGATTTAGCAACACGTTCCAATTCATCCTTCTTTTTAATGGCATAAGAGTTGGAAGAACCCTTAGCAGCATTGATCAATTCATCGGCTAAGCATTCAGCTATTGTCTTGATGTTTCTGAAAGCAGCTTCACGGGCGCCAGTGCACAACAACCAAATTGCTTGGTTAACACGACGAAGGGGTGACATATCGACAGCTTGACGGAGCACAGTACCAACACGACCAATACGGGTAGAATCTTCACGGGGACCAGAGTTGATGATAGCACTGACGAGTATCTGTAAAGGATTTTCACCAGTCAACAAGTGTATGATTTCAAAGGAATGTTTGACAATACGACAAGCCATCAATTTTTTGCCGTTGTTGCGACCCTTCATCATTAAGGAGCTTGTCAAGCGTTCAACAATGGAGCATTGAAACTTGCGGAAGCGTTTGGCAGCATAACGACCGGCAGAGTGGGGTAAATAACGAGCAAATTTCTCCTTAACAGATATGTAAACTTGCAAAGAAATGTCATTGACAGTCACATCATCACAAGACCAGCGACCGAATAATTTAATTTCGGGTAATTCAGTGGTGGAGACAACGTTGGTTTCCCATAAGTTGTCGGCATCCTCAGTTTCAATTGGAGGCTGCTCTTCAAAAGTTTCTGTAATATTCTCAGCAACTTCAGCCATGTTTTTCACTAAGAAAAATTATCCCCGATGCAAACAGCAATGGCGTTCGCCAGAAAAAAAACTAAAATTTAAAGACAAAAAAATATGTTCAAGGCTTCTGCGGCATCTGATGTGGTTTAATCACAATAAAACTTTGTAGAATAACTTTTCACATAAAAAGACAAATTTTTATCACTATTTGAACGTGTAATACAAACATTTATTTTCTGCCATATACCAACGTTCCAGCCTAATGTACATGCTTATGTATATCAAGTTTACCAAACTGCTTTTGAAATTTTAACTCCTTTCGAAACAATTCATCTACATTAGGAAAAGGGAAAAAAATGTCAGAAAAACTTTATAAAATGTCGTGTTGAATGGTGGTAGCAAAAAAATGTGTGAACATTTTCTAAACAAATGTTTAGGAATGTAAGCCAAAAATAACTTCCGGAAAAACTATATAGACTTTGACGAAAAAAAAACAACAAATTTACAAAAGTTTGAGAAACAAAAACACAGAAGTTTTTTTATAAGTATAACGATAAAAAACAATGGTATTTTAACTTAAAAAAAAATTATAAGGGGTTAAACTAAAACTTTATTGCAACCGACGAAAAAAATCAATACATAGACACAAATATAATTGTAAATATATATTTCTAAAAGTAGAGGGAGTACTGAAGCAGACAAGTTCTGTTTTGAATCACATACATGTATACATAAGTATGTGTGTAAAAACTAGATAAAAAAGTAAACATGTTGCACAATTATCACAAAAATAACCATCTGAAATAAATTTTAACACAGCGAAACAAATACATACATATGTAAGTAAAGGGTGTTTTTTATAGAGTTATAGAACATAAGTTGGCATTACTTTTCAAGATGGCGACTGATTTAACAACTGTCAAGTGATTTATTCTCAGTTTGGTTTGGCAATTCATCATGAATAGACTCACGTCTGAATAACGCTTGCAAATAGTGCAAACGAGATTACCGTTGTTCCCGATTTTCATAAGCGAATTTTGTTTAGCGATGAAGCGCACTTCTGGTTGAATGGCTACGTCAACAAACAAAACTGCCGCATTTGGAGTGAAGGTAATCCTCAAGTGTATGTCGAAACACCGTTACATCCAGAAAAACTGACCGTTTGGTGCGCTTTATGGGCTGGTAGAATCATTGGTCCGTACTTTTTCAAAAACGATGGTGGCCAGAACATTACAGTCAATGGTGATCGGTATAGAGCCATGAAACTAACGTTTTCATTCCTGAATTAAATAACCATGATGTCCAGGAGATGTGGTTTCAACAAGACGGCGCAACATGTCACACAGCTCGTGCCACAATAGATTTATTGAAGGACACGTTTGGTGACCGCCTAATTTCACGTTTCGGACCTGTGAATTGGCCTCCAAGATCTTGTGATTTAACGCCGCTAGACTACTTTCTGTGGGGCTATGTAAAGTCATTGGTTTATGCGGATAAGCCACAAACGCTTGACCATTGGGAAGACAACATTCGCCATGTTATTGCCGATATACGGCCACAAATGTTGGAAAAAGTCATCGAAAATTGGACGTCCAGATTGGAATACATCCGCGAGAAATCATATTTAAAATGTAATGCCAGAAGTTTATTGTTATTAATTTTGTGTTAAGTATGTACATATGTAAGGGCAACACTTCAACCCAGCTGCATCTCTTTTTAAATTCCTTTTATACTATTGTTCTTTTTATATTTTAATGAGTCTAATAAATATTGTTGACGAAGAAGGTTGTGTTTTTATTTGAGACGAAAGACTAAAAATTCTAACAAAGGTTATGCGCCCAGTTCTACGCAGTTAAATAAAAAGTGAATTGTATTTAAAAATTGTGTGTGTGTTTGTGTTTGGAAAAATAAAGATAAATGAATGCACTACAGCAAAGGGAGCATGGGATTCCTTAAGTGGGCTTTATAAGGCAAACACGGCATGCAGAAAGGTCAACCTCTTCAAGAAATTGGTAAGATTTAAAATATCAACGGCTGAAAAAATTTCTACGCAAATTGGCGAATTTCGCGGCATAATAGATGATTTAAAAACCATAGGAATTGCTTTAAATGATGATTTTGTTGCTGTATTATTGTTATGTGCGCTACCAGAAGAAATGGAAAGTTTTGTTGTTGCCGTTGAAAGTAGAGATCATTTGCCTGGTGTTGAACAATTAGTCTCAAAAATTCTAGAAGAAGAACGACGCCAAGGAGACAAAAACAACATAAATGATGATCGTGTTTTTTCAGCAAGTGAAAAACACAAAAATGAAAGAATAAACAAAAGTAGCAACAAATTCATCAGAAAAAATATGCGCGTTGAAAGAGACAACAAACGCAATAACATTAAATGTTACAAGTGTGAACAAAAAGGTCATATACGCTCACAATGCAAAGTTGATGGTGGTGAGTCTGTCGCGTGGGTGCTTTGCGCAATAAGTAAATAACGGTGAGCAGTGGATTTTAGATAGTGGTGCTTTGTCGCACATGTATCGCAGCATAAAATTGTTTTCATCGTTGCAAAAGCAAAAACAAAAAATTGTGTTAGCATCTGGCGAAACAGTACTTGCGGAAGGAAAAGGGACAGTTATTTTAAAATCTGAGTATATGCGTATTAAACTTATCAACGTTTTGTTTGTACCCTGTCTGCACTCAAATTTTTTGTCTGTCAGCAAATTTATAGAAGCTGGTCATACCGTTTATTTTTCAAAGAATTGTGCGAAAATTAAAAGCAAAGAAAACAATAACATGATGTGTGCAACAAAACAAAACGGTATATTTATTGCTACTCTAAAAAATGTGACATCGGCAGAGCGTGTGTTTGGTGCAGTAGCAGTAAATGAATTTATCAAATGGCACTCAAGATTTGGTCATTTAAACGGTAAAGATTTAAATTCATTATGAAGCAAAAATATGGTGAGAGGGCTGAATTTGAAATTACCAAAAGACTTTCAATGTGTTACTTGTGCTATTGGAAAAATTTATACAAAAGCAGTGCTGGAATTAGTACATACAGATTTATGTGGACCTTTTCGAGTTAAATCTCAAGGCGGTGTGTTATATATGATGACATTTACTGATGACTATTCACGATATGTCTTTACATATTTCTTAAGGCAAAAATCAGATGCTTTTGAAATTTTCATGCAGTTTGTTGCTATGGCGGAGAAGCAGAGTGGTCGTAAATTGATGCAGATTAGGTGCGATAACGGTAAGGAATATGTAAATTCCAAATTAACTTTCAGAGAAATGGTGTAGTGCATCAGACAACAGTGAGTCACACACCACAGCAGAATGGTATAGCTGAAAGGAAAAATAGAACTCTCGTTGAAATGGCTCTCTGTATGTTATACGAATCTGGACTACCTCAGAATTTATGGGCGGAGGCCATCAACACTGCGACATATATTCGAAATAGAACAAAAGTTCTTGGCGAGATGACTCCATATGAAAAATGTTACAAGAAGAAACCATCCGTTGCACATTTAAGAACATTTGGATGCGATGCTGTTATTTTAAATAAAGCTGGTAAAAGTGGTAAATTAACGCCAAAAGGAATAAAAATGAAGTTGGTTGGTTACGAATCTACAACGAAGGGATATCGCTTGTAAAATTCAGCAACGCATGAAATTGCGAAGGCCAGAGACGTAATCTTCTTTGAGAATTCTTTTGAAAAAATTACAAATGAAGATATTTGCGGCGAAGAATTTCATGTTAACATATTCCATCCCATAGACGAAACCGATAATACTAAAAGGCAGATGAACTACATTCACTGAATGAATCTTTTGAAACGGCAAGTGAAGAGGAATAGTTAATGCAGATGATATGAATAACAATGATGATGAAGAAATCCAATCGGAGGAAATAGTGAAAAGGGGTCGCGGTAGGCCAAAGCTTATTTTAACAGGACAACGTGGACGTCCAAGAAAGCAATATGCATCAGCTACCGAATCACTAAACTCAATAATAAAACCCAAAAGACTTGTCAGATGCATTGAAATCTAAAGAAGCCTCAGAATGGAAACGTGCAATGGAATGTGAGTATAATTCATTAATTAGAAATACAACTTGGGATCTCGTCGATAGACCGAAATTAAAAAATTTCATTGGGTCAAAGTGGGTGTTCGCAATTAAACGCAAACCAGATGGGTTGGTTGAAAAATACAAAGCAAGATTGGTAGCCCAAGGGTGTTCTCAGAGGTTCAATGAGGACTACCGTGAAACGTTTGCACCTGTTGTGCGTCACTCTACCATAAGAATTATATTAGCACTAGCAGCGGAGCACAGATTATTAATAAGACATGTAGATATTGTAGCAGGATATTTAAATGGCGACCTGGAAGACGAAGTATACATGGAACAACCACCGATGTTTAAAAGCTCTACTAATCCTGACAAAGTGTGCAAGTTAATCAAAGCTTTATATGGGTTACGTCAAGCAGGAAGGGAATGGAATAAAAAGGTTTCACTTATTCTTTTGGAAATGAAGTTTCAACGCTGTCAAACGGACAATTGCATATATTTTCGAAGAAATGGTGATTATATAAACATCATTGCGCTGTATATAGATGACATGATGATAGCATCGTCAACAGAATCAGATATGAATCAAATCATTATTCAACTCAACAATCATGTGGAAGCTGAAGACCGTGGACCTATTTGTTTTTATTTGGGCTTAGAAATCGAGCGGGAAGGTGACAGGGGTCCCATACAAATTCATCAAAGGCAATACACTATGGAGTTATTTAAGAATTGGAAAATGATTAATTCTAAACCAGCATCAACACCATGGCCAAGTGGAGCTGTACTGAAGAAATGTGCAGATGATATGTGTAAACTCAACGTACGTGAGTATCAGAGTTTAATTGGCAGTCTGATGTACCTAGCAGTGTTATATCTAGGCCGGATATTGCACATGTAGTTTCGAATCTTTCCCAATTTAATTCTCACCCCCACGAGGAGCACATGCAAGCAGCAAAATATTTGTTAAGATATCTTGTGAAACATCCCGATAGTAAGATATCCTTTATCGGAAATAGACAAAAACCTTCATGTTTTACAGATGCTGATTGGGGATGTGATTCATGCGACCGAAAATTATATTCTGGCTTTGTCATGTTTTTTCAGGTGGTGCAGTTGCATGGGAGTCAAAGAAGCAATCTGTTGTGGCTCTTAGTTCGATGGAGGCGGAGTATGTAGCCCTTTGCCAAGGTACCAAAGAGGTTGTTTTTATAAGAAGCTTGCTTGGTGAAATTGGTTTTGAAGAATATATAAGGCAGCCAACTTCTATTTTCTGTGACAACCAAGGCGCGAACTTTATGGTTAGAAATCTAGCAGTTCTTAAACGCAGCAAACATATTGATATAAGGTTTCACTATATCAGAGATAGATACAACGATGGATCAATTGACGTTGATTATGTACCATCAGATCAGAATGCTGCGGACATTTTTACTAAAGTACTAACCAAACAAAAACATGCTAGGGCATGTAAACTTTTGAATATGTAAATGAATTTTTAATGTGACATATTTTTATTTAATCGATTAATGTAAATGCACTTGGGTTGAGCCGGGGTATGTTGGTAACTTTGTGTTAAGTATGTACATATGTAATGGCAACACTTCAACCCAGCTGCATCTTTTTTTAAATTCCTTTTATACTATTGTTCTTTTTATATTTTAATAAGTCTAATAAATATTGTTGACGAAGAAGGTTGTGTTTTTATTTGAGACGAAAGACTAAAAATTCTAACAATTATCTTTCGGATAAATAAAATTCATGTCAATCGAATAATCCATCGTTGTTTTATTGCAACTTAAAGTTCTATACCTCTATAAAAAACACCCTTTATGAATTTAAATGGAACCGCATAGTTTTCTAAGTATTGCAATCTCCTCTTTGTTCTTAATTTTTTACTTCACAGCAAACTTGAGCAATTTATATACTCCTTAAATTTTATATACTCCTTAAAAAAATGTTTTCATATTTCAACTAAAGCACTTATGCCACTCTTACATACACATAAAAAGTTAAAAAAGTGCAACATAAGACACGAATTGTCCAAGTTTCTTTCCCATTTTGTTTTTATTTGTAAAGTTTTGTAAATATTTACGTTATTTTTTTTTTTTTTTTTTTGAAAAGTGTATGGTTGACTTTTTTGCCAAAAGAAATAATGAGTTTGTTTTGCACGTACCAAGAAAACATCAGTTTGAATTTTAATCTACTAATTTCCAATTAGAAAATTATTTAAAAAGGGAAAATTATTATATACGCATGAATACGTATGTATATCATGCATCAGGGATCGGTTGTAAGTTTTATTTAAAAAATTACTTTTTAATGATTATTTTTAAATTTGTATTCTTTGCTTCTAAACTAATGATTATTTGTTAAGTTTCATTTTTTGCTTAGAAAATAAATATGTTAGTATGAGTTTTAGGGCTTAAAATTTTCTATTTTTATAGTAATTTGTATTGAACGAACGTTATGCAAAACTTACCCAGATCTATATAAATTTATAGAAACAAATTTGATATTTTATACAAAAGTAAAACTTAACAAGTAAAAGTGCTATATTCGGCCGTGCCGAATCTTCTATACCCTTCACCACGGTGATTTTATTTATACAGACATGTACAGCATTATCCATATTGTTGACTCTTTATTTAAATAAAGTCGTATAAGAAAAAATCATTATTCATGAGTTAAAGAAATAGAAGACAAATGAAAACAAATTCCGTTTGCTACAATTATCGCCGTGTTGTCAGCTACTTAATGATATTGAAGCCGACGCTACATCGTAAACTCTGACATTGTTGTAGAAATACTTATTTTGCTTTTATAAAATTAAATAACTTTTTCAAAAACTTTTAAATATCTCCTCCAAAACTTTTTGTTTGTATATGAATTTGTAATTTACAATAATAATGTAATTTGTGACATTTTCTTTTGTTGAATAAAATAGAAATTAGCCTAAGTTGACGACATCCACAACGGTGGTCGTGTAGCCATGTAGCTATACTGGCTTCAAAAAAAAAACGTTTACCTATAAATGTGTGTATTTTATTTTTGGCAGTTTTTACCCGGTATCCTGATGATGTCTATGTGTTTAATGCACCTAGGTTTTAAACAAAGATCTCATCTATTTTAAATCAATCGCATTTAAAAAAAATAAAAAATCAAACGCATTTAAAAAAATATGTTACTCTATATACACACATACATACATATGTATATTCTTAATATTAAATATATGTTATGTTACAGTCATGATTTTCATTTTCAAAGAAATATTGAAATTTTTGTTTTAATTTTTCGAAAATTGTGTGTAAAAATTTTTTGTAAAAATATTTTTTTAAAAATTTTTTGTAAAATTTTATTCGAAAATTTTTTGGAAAATTTTTTAAAAAAATTTTTTTTCTAATATTTTTCTGTAAAATATCTTTTTGAAAATGCTTTGTAAATTTTTTTGTAAATATTTTTGAAAAAATTTTTTTAAAAAATTTTTTTTTAAAAATTTTTTTAAAAATTTTTTTTTAAAAATTTGATTGAAATTTTTTTGTTAAATTTTGGACCTTTCTCCAATATATTGAGTTAGAATGGTCAGGCTAAAGCAAAAAGAAATCTTACAAAAAAAAAAAAAATTTCATCATATTGACACATGGGGGGCCCTTTTAACTGCTCCTATTTGTCAGTAGGTACCCTGTGGGTCCATTGGCTACCTCTATGCGTATTGCTTTCTATTAAGGTCTCTAATACAAATCAAAGCAGAAAAACCCTACCAATCTAAAAACAAACAAAAATCGCCCCTCGCAGGGGGTTATTGATCCCCCGAGATCTGTATGCACTCCTTGCGATCTACCTGTCACATTCTAATATTTATTTGACAAAAAAAGGCAAAACAGAATCATTAAAGCCGAAAAAAATTAAAAAAAAAACGTAAAAAAAACGTAAAAAAAATATAGGTGGGCGTGGTTTTTGGCCCGTAGCCTCCAAAGGAATGATCCGATGTTGCTGAATTGCAATACCAAAATTTTCGAAACTATGCCTGACAGATTGGTGTGCTTAAATTTTTTGTATCTCTTCTGGTGCCTTGGCAAATGACATTACCACACTAACACGGACAGACGGACAGACGGACAGACGGACATCGCTCAATCAACTTCTCTATATATAAGGATCCAGAATATATATACTTTATAGGGTCGGAAATGAATATTGTAGAAATTACACACGGAATGACAAACTTATATATACCCTTTCCACCTGTGGTGAAGGGTATAAAAATATGTTACTCTATATACACACATACATACATATGTATATTCTTAATATTAAATATATGTTATGTTACAGTCATGATTTTCATTTTCAAAGAAATATTGAAATTTTTGTTTTAATTTTTCGAAAATTGTGTGTAAAAATTTTTTGTAAAAATATTTTTTTAAAAATTTTTTGTAAAATTTTATTCGAAAATTTTTTGGAAAATTTTTTAAAAAAATTTTTTTTCTAATATTTTTCTGTAAAATATCTTTTTGAAAATGCTTTGTAAATTTTTTTGTAAATATTTTTGAAAAAAATTTTTTTAAAAAAAATTTAAAAATTTTTTTAAAAATTTTTTTTTAAAAATTTGATTGAAATTTTTTTGTTAAATTTTGGACCTTTCTCCAATATATTGAGTTAGAATGGTCAGACTAAAGCAAAAAGAAATCTTACAAAAAAAAAAAATTTCATCATATTGACACATGGGGGGCCCTTTTAACTGATCCTATTTGTCAGTAGGTACCCTGTGGGTCCATTGGCTACCTCTATGCGTATTGCTTTCTATTAAGGTCTCTAATACAAATCAAAGCAGAAAAACCCTACCAATCTAAAAACAAACAAAAATCGCCCCTCGCAGGGGGTTATTGATCCCCCGAGATCTGTATGCACTCCTTGCGATCTACCTGTCACATTCTAATATTTATTTGACAAAAAAAGGCAAAACAGAATCATTAAAGCCGAAAAAAATTAAAAAAAAACGTAAAAAAAACGTAAAAAAATATAGGTGGGCGTGGTTTTTGGCCCGTAGCCTCCAAAGGAATGATCCGATGTTGCTGAATTGCAATACCAAAATTTTCGAAACTATGCCTGACAGATTGGTGTGCTTAAATTTTTTGTATCTCTTCTGGTGCCTTGGCAAATGACATTACCACACTAACACGGACAGACGGACAGACGGACATCGCTCAATCAACTTCTCTATATATAAGGATCCAGAATATATATACTTTATGGGGTCGGAAATGAATATTGTAGAAATTACACACGGAATGACAAACTTATATGTATATACCCTTTCCACCTGTGGTGAAGGGTATAAAAAAAAAGTAAGAGTGCTATATTCGGCCATGCCGAATCTTTTATATCCTTTACCATAGAAATTTTTTTGCTTTCATGATTTTCAGCTTCATTATTACAAATGAAGCCGGAGTTCCTCAAGGTAGTATTTGGGGACCCAGATATGCCAATTAGCACCCTACTACACACATCAAAATATGCCGATGATACTGCTTTCTTAAGTATTCATGAAAGCGCCCAAGTAGCATCTCAACATGTACAAGACCACATAATCAATTTGGAAAAATGGTTGAAGAAATGGAGAATAAAGGTGAATGATCAAAAATGTACTCACATAACTTTCACACTACGTAGGGACACATGCCAACCAATTCACATAAATAATCAAGTGATACCCCAGTTCTCGGAAGTCAAATATCTCGGTATACATCTTGACCGGCGCCTTACTTGTAAAAGCCACATTGAATTAAAATTAACACAAACGAAGTTAAAAGCAGTCCAACTAAACTGGCTAATTGGCAGTAACTAACGTCAGCTTAGATTGCAAACTTTTACTGTACAAGCCGATCCTGAAACCAATTTGGTGTTATGGGATACAATTGTGGGGCAACGCCTCAGATTGCAATGTAGAAAAAATTCAAAGGCGCCAAAATAAGATTCTACGTAAGATTACAGTTGCATCCTGGTATATAAAAAACGCAAACATCCACAAGGATCTAAACGTTCCAACAGTAAAATCAGAAATAGCGAAACACGCAGCAACGTATTTAAAGAAGCTTGAAACTCATCTAAATCCTTTGGGGCGTAAAATCTTAAATGAACATTCGACTAAAAAGAAAAGATACTGCTTTTCTTGGCAGTACATCAAAGGAATTTCCCGCAAATAACTGGAACAACCGTGAAACAAACATTATTTTTGTCTAGCATTGGCTGGACTTAAAAAGTATATTTTTTATTTTAGACTTCAGATATGATAAATTATTGTTAGTTCAAATATATTTAAGATCTAATAAATGAAAAACAATATAACAAATATAATAAAAAATGCATACAAGTTTTATTTGTAAAAATTTTATCGAAAATTTAACAAAAATTTTTGCTAAAATTTTATCGAAAATCTTTTGTTAAATATTTATCGAAAATTTTTTGTAAATTTTTTTTTTTTCAAAAATTTTTCGATAATTTTTTCTAAAAATTGTATCTTTTATTTGATAAGATATGAGTAATTAAGATATGAGTAATTATTGTTAGTTCTAATATATTGAAGATATATTAAATGAAGATATAACAAATGAAAATATAACAAATATAATAAAAAGATGTATAGATTTTTTTTTAATTTTATCGAAAAATTGTTCCTAAGTTTTAACGAAAATTTTTGCTAATATTTTCTGTAAAAATTAAAAAATTCCCACTTAATAAGTTGAAATATGTGACCCGGCATATAAAAAGGTGGCTTATGACTCAAAAAAAATTTTTCCACTTTGTTTTTGATTTCGATAGTTTTTGAAACGCTATTTCAAATGTTCATGACTGTTCATAAGGCAAAAGAAAGAAACTGACGAAATGCATTGTTTATCTTTAACAGCTAATTTTTCGAAATTTTGGTTTTGAGTCATAAGCTACCTTTTCATAGACCGGGTCACATATATTGAAGATCTAATAAATAAAAAAATATAACAAATAACGAGTGATTTTTTAAGAGCTTGAGAAATTTAAAAAAAAAAAAAAACGCATAAAATTTGCAAAATCTCATCGGTTCTTTATTTGAAACGTTAGATTGGTCCATGACATTTACTTTTTGAAGATAATTTCATTTAAATGTTGACCGCGGCTGCGTCTTAGGTGGTCCATTCGGAAAGTCCAATTTTGGGCAACTTTTTCGAGCATTTCGGCCGGAATAGCCCGAATTTCTTCGGAAATGTTGTCTTCCAAAGCTGGAATAGTTGCTGGCTTATTTCTGTAGACTTTAGACTTGACGTAGCCCCACAAAAAATAGTCTAAAGGCGTCAAATCGCATGATCTTGGTGGCCAACTTACCGGTCCATTTCTTGAGATGAATTGTTCTCCGAAGTTTTCCCTCAAAATGGCCATAGAATCGCGAGCTGTGTGGCATGTAGCGCCATCTTGTTGAAACCACATGTCAACCAAGTTCAGTTGTTCCATTTTTGGCAACAAAAAGTTTGTTAGCATCGAACGATAGCGATCGCCATTCACCGTAACGTTGCGTCCAACAGCATCTTTGAAAAAATACGGTCCAATGATTCCACCAGCGTACAAACCACACCAAACAGTGCATTTTTCGGGATGCATGGGCAGTTCTTGAACGGCTTCTGGTTGCTCTTCACTCCAAATGCGGCAATTTTGCTTATTTACGTAGCCATTCAACCAGAAATGAGCCTCATCGCTGAACAAAATTTGTCACATTTGAACATTTCGAACCGAACACTGATTTTGGTAATAAAATTCAATGATTTGCAAGCGTTGCTCGTTAGTAAGTCTATTCATGATGAAATGTCAAAGCATACTGAGCATCTTTCTCTTTGGCACCATGTCTGAAATCTCACGTGATCTGTCAAATACTAATGCATGAAAATCCTAACCTCAAAAAAATCACCCATTATAATAAAAAGAAGCATACAAGTTTTCTTTTGTAAAAATTTTATCGAAAGTTTTTTGTAAAAATTTTACAAAATTTTTTTTTTGTAAAAGTAAGCACCTTCCTGCAGTTTCTATTGAGTTAGTCAGACTAAGGGACATTGGTAGGGTCTTATTGACCCCCCCAATGTACCTATTGATTGCTCCTGTTCCCCAGTGGAAACCTTGTGAGTCTATTGGCTACCTCTAGGTGTATTGCTTTCTATAGAAGCCTTTAATACAAATCTTCGTTCTCACCAACTGACGATTGATGATTGAATACAATTTTTCTCTTATTCCTTTATCTGAGTTTGATGATGATGTTTAGAACTAAATACTAACTAAACTAGATAAATATGAAGAATGCTGAAGTCGGACGTAGCTGTTCACAGCGAGAAGACGGCCAAAATTCTATAACTTTTGATAGAATTGGTATTTTTTATTTAATAGATGACACTTTAGCCCTTAATTTGAGATATTAACATATTAAATCGACTTTCAGGAAAGTATAGTTTGGAGGGCTTGAAAATGGGTTTTTAAATTTAAAGTATTTATCAGCATTATTGGTAGCGCCAAAAAGCATTAGTGACGGTTTTGCACCATGTCCCATAAAAAGGGACAATGGGCTAGCATATACTTACATTAGATATATTCACATTTCTTCCCGAGTCCGTTTTATTTCGTTCAATAATTCTGTCCCGCTGTAATAGTCCTATTAATGCTGATTACTGATCAGAATATTTGTATATAACGAGTGATTTTTTAAGAGCTTGAGAACTTTTTTTATAAAAAAAACGCATAAAATTTGCAAAATCTCATCAGTTCTTTATTTGAAACGTTAGATTGGTCCATGACATTTACTTTTTGAAGATAATTTCATTTAAATGTTGACCGCGGCTGCGTCTTAGGTGGTCCATTCGGAAAGTCCAATTTTGGGCAACTTTTTCGAGCATTTCGGCCGGAATAGCCCGAATTTCTTCGGAAATGTTGTCTTCCAAAGCTGGAATAGTTGCTGGCTTATTTCTGTAGACTTTAGACTTGACGTAGCCCCACAAAAAATAGTCTAAAGGCGTCAAATCGCATGATCTTGGTGGCCAACTTACCGGTCCATTTCTTGAGATGAATTGTTCTCCGAAGTTTTCCCTCAAAATGGCCATAGAATCGCGAGCTGTGTGGCATGTAGCGCCATCTTGTTGAAACCACATGTCAACCAAGTTCAGTTGTTCCATTTTTGGCAACAAAAAGTTTGTTAGCATCGAACGATAGCGATCGCCATTCACCGTAACGTTGCGTCCAACAGCATCTTTGAAAAAATACGGTCCAATGATTCCACCAGCGTACAAACCACACCAAACAGTGCATTTTTCGGGATGCATGGGCAGTTCTTGAACGGCTTCTGGTTGCTCTTCACTCCAAATGCGGCAATTTTGCTTATTTACGTAGCCATTCAACCAGAAATGAGCCTCATCGCTGAACAAAATTTGTCACATTTGAACATTTCGAACCGAACACTGATTTTGGTAATAAAATTCAATGATTTGCAAGCGTTGCTCGTTAGTAAGTCTATTCATGATGAAATGTCAAAGCATACTGAGCATCTTTCTCTTTGGCACCATGTCTGAAATCTCACGTGATCTGTCAAATACTAATGCATGAAAATCCTAACCTCAAAAAAATCACCCATTACATAGATCCTATATTCGATTGTTAACTAAATGGCTAACATTTTTTTCCTTACTGGTAAAGTTTCCCATCCATATTGTTATTGCAAATTAATGAAAGTCCTTGCTCCGGTTGATCGATTATTAAGCCTAGTTCTAAATACTTTTGTTGCACTTTTCTCTTTTTTGGTCAAAGCTTGTGCAACTTTCCCATCGATCATGGCAAGCAAAATCGGTGCAATCCTTTCTTAATGTTAGAGGAACGAAAGAAATCATAAACAAGTTAGCATCTGATGAATTTTCAGAATAGCATTGTTTATATTGCTTTTGTGCAGAAAATATCCCCATTTAGAAATTAATGTCAGGATGCAATTACCAAGTTTATTGATGTTGTGTTCATCCAAACTCCTTATAAGTCTTTCAGCAGTATGATCCAATATATCTTGCAATTTTACCTCCACTGAGCAGTGGTACCATCCTCCAAAGGGAAGCAGTCTCTTAACAGAAATAATTTCTCTATATTCTGGATAAATGTCGCATTTCTTCTCAATTGCCCGTTTTCGCAGTTCTATGTACTGATATTTTGTAAGTTTTAGATCCAGAAATAACGCAAAAGCTTCTTCTGGGGTAAACTTTTTTTCACCAGTTAGTGTTCAATATTCTCATTACACGCTTAGGGCTCGCTTTTATTATATTTTCTATTACACCAATTTTTTTTTCTTTTATTTTGTGATGATGCAAGTTGATGCAAAAATGATTCCTTTATTGTTTCTGGAAAATATTCTTCATTTATATTATAAAGCTTTCGACTTAAAGACCCTTTACTGCTCTGGTCGATGGCTTTTGCAGGTCGGCCTACCTTGCCACTTAACTCGGATTTCTTTGGTTGCTTTTCAAAAACTAGTTCATTTGTTAGCCATTTCTGGCCGCATTTAAAATATAACTATTTAAATAGTACTATTTTAAACGCGGCTTGAAAATTATGTCTTTACATCGAAAGCGTTTGCCAAACGTACCAAAAAACAAGCAACGACGCTTTACTTTAATCATAAAAAGTTTATGTCAACATTCTTAAAATTTACTTTAAAAGTTATAAACTGGCGTAAAGTAGCTTTCGAAAAATGCATAAAAATCAAAGGAACTTTTTGAACAATTAACGCAATTTATTAAACTTTAAATCAGAAAAATAGGGTTTTCTGCAAAAGGCGCAAATATGCGCAAGCTTTTAGGATGTCAAGTGAAAGGGAAGGATTTGTGCTATAAGACGGTATAAATATTTTCACCGAGAATTGCCGAGAAAAAAAGTTGCATTCCACTAAATATGAATTTTGGGTATATTTACGACCCTTTTTTAAGCCAATATAACTAAAATTTTAAAAGTCACAGAGATAAAAAATTTATAGCTCTTAAAGCCATTAAGCTGGCTTAATGAACTGTTTATTTGATACAAAAAAGTTAAAATCAAAAAAGTTATGGGCTTTTACAACTTGGAAATTTTATCGCAAAATGTTGCATTTTAACTGAATATTCAGAAAGCGTATTTTGAACCACCCTGTATGCAGGAAAATAACGGAAATAGGAGTCCAAATTTTTGGCTTCTGAGATTCCCATGTATCTACTTTTATACAAAGTAATCCTTTTTTAAATCGATGACATAAAAAAACTGAATTTTGCCGACTTCTCTCGATGCCAAAACTTGGAATTAATTTGTGGTAACTTTTCTGTTTGTAATTGTAGATCTTTTTTACTCAATATCAATTAAAGAGAGCAAGCTGCGAATTTAGGAAAAAATTGGTGGAATAGGACTGGGAGAAAGGGTTCTCTCCATACAAAGTATTTAACAATAATCTGTTAGAGGTGCGGGGTAAAGAGTTATCCCTATATAAACTAATTAATAATTATGTGGTAAAACTGCAAATTAATTCGAGGTATCTTTCCCCGTTTCTAATTTTAGCTTAAAAAGGTAAAATTTATAAATTTTTAATTATATTGGAGAAAATACAAATATTAAGAGAGCGCAAAAGCTGTTCAAATTTTCTTTATTATTAAATTATCTCTTCGTTTACGAGCTTTATTTGTTACAAAATTGAATTTTTGGAATTGAAATTGGCATAGTAATTTAATCAAGATTTTACAATTATTACGCGTGGATAAAACCTAATAAGCCCTCAAAACAAGGGAATTGTACATATACTAGGAAATCTAAGCCATATGTGCATAAGCCCGTATCTGTATCAATTGGAATCAATACAAACATTAAAGCGGAAAAATTTGTGAAGGAGATAATATACAAAAATATAATAATACCTAAAATTGTGGTGTTATAAACTATTAAATACAATCGGAAATTTTTTTTCCATTAACTTTTTTACCTTAAACTTAATTTTTCATTTTTATAGAAAATATTCAAAAATATTTTTTTTAATTATATACAAAAATTTTTACTCAGATTAATAAATATAAATTCATTAACACATACAAATATTGTGGATTATGTGTGAAAGATTCACAAGGAATCCATAGTTATATAATCCACGCACGCGTACACACACACACATACAAACCCTCATATAAACAAGATAATAATTTTATATAATATTTGCTCAACATTAATTAAATAAAAACCTGCATCAACATCAATTCTTCCGGGGCCTGCAGACATTGATGGAAATTTCTAATGTAAGTTTTAACTTTTATTAAAATTTTTATCTTGAATTATGGTAAAAGCCATACTGGATATTCCGTATACTAAATTTCTACTGAGTTATGCTGTTTATAATTACATAATGGATACTTTGTTAATATGAGTTAAAATTAATATTTGAACATTAATTTTATTAAATTAAAACTAGTATTAATTACTTTTTTTTAAATTTTTAATTTATTTTTTTTTCTCTTTAAAATGTTTAAATTAAAAACTTACAAATAAAAATTAGTTATTATAATGTTTGAGAACATGAACTAATTATTTTTTGTATTACGAAAGATGAAGTTAGAGGTATGGGTTTTTTAAGGCTGATACTGTTGGAAGTCTTGCTTTTATATAGTTATAACATGTATATAGCCAAAGAATAATACTATTCTAGATTTTATTATAAAATGTATTTATTTCCATGAAGAATTTTGAGCGAAACGAAAAAATAATTTATTTTTACATTTGACATAACAATATAAAGCAAAGTTATAGTGATTAAAAATAAATTCTTAAACAAAGTATTTGTATTGCAAAGTACAATTTCAAAACAATTCAACACTTCTCCTCAATACAAAGTACTTAAAATAAATTATAAAATTTTTTAATATAATCCCATTAAATTAATACAATTGTGATGCTTAATTTTTCCTAAATTTTTAGTTAAAACATCGGCGACCATTAGTTGGAACATACTTTAAGACAATGTCGTTGTTTTTGTAAGCATTGCGTACAAAATGATATTTAATATCAATTTGTTTACTACGCGCATGATATACAGGATTCTTAATTAGTTGCTGTGCACTTAAATAGTCACCATTTATAACAATTGCTTCTTCTAAATTATTTAAACCAAGTTCTGTACATACAGTCGGGCCTCGATTATCCGTGATTCGGTTAACCGGTAACCCCGATTAACCGTGATGGCCAAAGATCAGTCTATTGTTTTTTGTTTGCAATGTTTTCAAATTGTTTGCTTCGATTAACCGTGATTACCTCTATTATCCGTGATGGCAGAATTTTTTTATTAACTTTAAATTTATACATACATAAAATATAATAAACATGAAAACGGGGAATTCCCTTGTTTGCATATGAAGAATCAGATGTATTTACAAGTGATTAGTTTAATTTGAAATTTGAGAAGTGCGGGTGGTTAGATCTAAATACATTTAGTATGGCATCGTTACCAGTGGTAAAAAGAAAAGTTTTAAATATTAAAGATAAAGTTAAAATAATTAACGAGCATTCAAAAAATAATGTGGGTGTTAAAATGCTAGCTCAAAAATACGAAGTTACGAAGATACAGACCATTTATGACATTACAAAAAACAAAGACAAGTTTTTAAAATTTTATGCAGAGACTGATTCGGTGGTTGAATTTTGTAACCGAAAAACTTTAAAGACAGCCGAAGAGCCAAAAGTAGATTTGGCACTTTACGAATGGTTCAGACAAGAGCGTTTTAAAGGCACTCCAATTACAGGACTGATGATACGAGAAAAGGCTAAAATATACCACACAAAACTAAACATTCATTCTGAGTGTAAATACTCCAACGGGCGGTTGCAAAACTTTAAGAATAGACATGGAATAAAAAGACTTAATGCTGAAGGAGAAAAATCATCAGCAGATTATGTAGGTCCCACAATGTTTGTAGAACAATTAAATGAATTGATATCAACGGAAAGTTTTACCAGTGAGCAAATTTATAATGGCGACGAGACAGGCCTTTTTTTTGGAAGTGTTTGCCCGAGAGCAGTTTGGTTTGTCACAATGAAAGATTCATAGATGGACATAAGGTGTCAAAGGAAAGACTAACCACTTTAGTTTGCGCTAATGCTGCTGGTACACACAAGTGCAAAGCTTTAGTCATTGTTAAAAGTGCTCGTCCAAGAGCTCTAAAAAATGTATACGAGCTTCCCGTAATTTATAAGGCCAATTCTAAAGCATTGGTAACGCAGCAAATATTTTTAGAATGGTTTTACAAAAACTTTGTGCCAGAGGTAAAAGAGCATTTTTTGCAAATCGGTCTTACGGATGATAGCAAAATCCTACTGTTATTGGGCAACTGCCCGGCACATCCAGACGTTCACGATTTTAAGGCTAAAACCGTTATTGTGAAATATTTTCCACCGAATTGTACGTCCTTGATCCAACCAATGGATCAGGGTGTAATATAGAGTTTTAAGTGCCACTATCGTAAAACTATAGTACAAAAACTAGTCTCGTCAAATAATAGAGAAGATTTTAAGAAAGAATTTAATATAAAGAAATCCCTGTGGTCTATTGACAATGCTTGGGATGCTGTTACTTCTGAAGTTTTGAAAAACGCTTGGAATAATTTGCTCTGTCCAGATAATGAAGGCATACATATAATTTTTATTTTTTAAATTTTATAAAATATTTTCATGCAAAAATTCATTGATTTTTGCTAAAGGTATGGAAATATCGCATATGCCCTAGAATGTGGAACAAATAATCAATATTACGGATGACTTTACCACATAGGATATAGAGACATGGCTCAAATGCGATGAAAATGCCTCCAAATTTGCTGTTTTGTCAGATGAAGAAATTATAAGCATGGCAAACAGTAACTCAGATGAACCTGTGCGAGACAATGGATTGGAAGACACTGATGAAGACGATGTAATTGTTTCAGAAACCACTTTAAAAGAAGCGATAGAGGCATCTAGTACATTGCTGAATTTCCCGGAAAGCCCTGGTTGTTACGGAATTAAAAAGCAGGATAAAATTCATGTTTATCACATCCAAGAAAAACTTATAATAGAAAATTATAAGTTGAAAAATATTAGACAAACAACATTACACGACATTTTTAACAAATTTTATTCTTTTTTTGCTTAGTGTCTTTTTTTGCCTCATGTTTTCAGTAGAAAATTTAATTTAAATACTTATTAATTAAAAACTGTACAATCAAAATTGTTATTCGATTAACCGTGAAAATCGATTATCCGTAATGCTTCTGGTCCCGACCATCACGGATAATCGAGGCCCGACTGTAATTTCTTTAAATAAACGGCTTCTTTAGTTGCTGCACAAAAAGCAAAGTACTCCGCTTCGGTACTGCTGAGAGCTACGGTTTCCTGCTTATTTGACTCCCATGAAAAAATACATCCAGCATAAAGGAATACATAGCCTGTGTATGACTTGCGTTCTATTGGATCACCTCCCCAGTCTGCATCCACGTATCCTTCGATTGGTTTACCAGTTTTATGGTAGTGCAGTCTGAAATCTTGTGTTTTACATAAATATCGAAGAATGTGTTTTGCTGCTGCTATATCTTCTTTATGAGGATTTTTATTTCTTTGTGAAAGTTTATTTACTGAATGCAATATATCCGGTCTTGTTGTCAGAGCCAGGTACATTAGTGTACCTATTAGTGATTGATAGTCCGTTTCATTTACATTTTCACAACTATCACTATAACATTTTAATTGAAAAACTTCATTCAAAGGTGTAGACATGGGCTTGCATTCACTCATCTTATATTCATTTAAAAGTTCATTTATATAATTTTTCTGACACATGGTAATCGATCCAGTTTCTCCATCCATTTCGATTTCCATCCCCAAAAAATAGCTTAAAGGTCCTTTATCCACAATTTTTAACTTTTTCATTATTTGTTTTTTTGTATCAATTAATTCATTCTTATCTGAACTTGCTAAGATAAGATCGTCGACGTATACTGCAATATAATTCAGATTTTGGTTTTTACGTCTTGAACACAAACATGGTTCACTTGGACAAGCAGCAAATCCGATGTCTTTTAAAACATTATCTAGTTTCACATTCCACTCACGGCCAGACTGTTTAAGTCCATATAAAGATTTCTTTAACTTTAAAACCGCATTAGGAGCATTTTCTATTTCAAAATATTCAGGCATTTTTATATATACGTCATCTTGAAGTTCTCCATTAAGGTAAGCTGTTGCAACATCCATTTGATGCATGTGAAGCCCATGCTCCACAGCTATTGCAACGAGCAGTCTGATATTTGCATATCGAATAACCGGCGTATACGTTTCTTTATAGTTAACGCCGTACTTTTGGCTACATCCCTTCGCAACAAGCCTTGCTTTAAATTTTTCTATCTTATTATTTTTATCTTTCTTTAAAGAAAAAATCCACTTGCATCCAATTGGCTTTTTATTCTCAGGTATTTGCGCTACGGACCATGTGTTGTTTTCAATTAAAGAATCATATTCTTTTCTCATGGCTTCTATCCACTTACCAGCATGTTGTCCATCTAGCGCTTCTCTCACAGTTTGAGGGATTATTACTTCTTCTTCATTCAACATATTTACCGAATTGTTGTACTGTTTTTTCGGCCTACCAGGCTTGCCTGTTCTTATTAATTTAGGTCTTCCTCTTTGATTTTTAAAATCAGCTATTCTATCTATTTTTGCAATATCTGATTCATTTTACCAAACTTGATCATTATTTATATTGATATCTTTAGATGCTGTAGAGTAATCATTAGTTATATTAATATCCTGGGATGCAGTTGAATTATCATTTAAAATTGCTTCTGCATTATCTACGTTGGGTTTAATTTCAATAAAAACATTTTCATTTTCAACATAATTTTTCTCTCTTAAGAATTCTGTCTCAATAAAAACTACATCTCTTTTTATTACTACTTTATTGTTTTTGACGTCATATAATCTATAGGCTTTCGACTCTTCGGAATACCCAACCATTATATAGTCCTTACCTTTCGGATGAAACTTTTTCTTGACAGTCTTATCTAGGGCTATTGCTGTTGAGCCAAAAACTTTAAAGTGAGCTACAGTTGGCTTCCTTCCAGACCAAATTTCTTCAGGAGTTTTATTTTTGTTAGGCATCTGTTTCGAATATAAACAGCTGATGATATTGCTTCCGCCCAAAAATACTCTTCTAAATTGGCATTCACTATCATACTCCTAGCCATTTCTACCAAAGTTCGGTTAGCCCTCTCAGCGACGCCATTTTGCTGAGGTGTGTGAGGTACGGTTAACTGTCTCTTTATACCATTTTCTTTTAAAAAAGTTTTAAATTCATTACTCATATATTCTCCACCATTATCGGTGCGAAGAATTTTTATCTTTTTATTTAATTCATTTTCTACCATAGCCTTAAAATTGTTAAATGTTTGAAATACTTCAGCCTTCTCTTTTAAAAAATAAACGAATATTTTTCTTGACATGTCATCAATGAATGTAACAAAATATCTTGATCCTCCTATCGATTTTGTATTCATTGGTCCACATACATCACTATTTATAATTTCTAATAAATTTCTTGAAATAGTTTCAGAATGTGTAAATGGTTTTGAAAAAATTTTGCTTTTTAAACATGTTTTGCAAATAATATCAGACGGAATGTTTGGAACATTAAGGCCATATACTAAGTTTTTGCTTGAAATATCTTTTAAAGTTTGAAAATTTAAATGACCATACCTTTGATGCCATATTTCTAAAGTTTCCTTTTTTGAATTTAAATAGAAGCTTGAACTTTCTTCAACCTTTACAATAAAAAGATTATTTTCTTTTGTACCTTTCAAAATAAATGTTCCATCTTTTTGTACAAAGACAACTTTTTTGGGATAAAATTCCACCTTTAATCCATTCTCTACAGCTGACGCAACAGATATAAAATTACATTGCATATTTGGAACATACATGCAGTTTTAAAGTTTTATTATAAAACGACCACTTCGGAAAGAGACTTCTCCTCTACCTTTAGATTCTATGGTGTGTTCACCAACTAATCTTATGACTTCATCAAATTCTTTAAAAGATGTAAACAAATTACGATCACAACACATGTGTGATGTTGCACCACGACGCACCAAATATCTTTCTTCAATAAACTTGTTCCAAATAAAAAACTTGCTAACGCTTTATGGTCTGACTTACCAGTTTGATTTTTGTTTTGTACACGACACTGTGCAGCAAAATGTCCCTGGCGACCACATTTGAAACATTTACCTTTTTGCCTTGAATTCGATTCTTGATTTGGTTTCTTTCTTGATGCAGAAAATGCTTGTTGATCAGTACGTTTATTTTCTGATATTCGCCTTTCGCCTTCTTCAAGTACCCTGACTTTAAGCATACTTAATGTTGGTAATATATCACGAGTTTCTACAGCTATGACAAATGATATAGGAAGACTTGATAGTAAGATAATTACAAGTAATTCCTCAAAAATTGTCACGTTTATTTCAGCCAGTTTTTCAATCGTTCTAGAAAATGTATCTAGAAATTGCGACACGTTACCATCATCTTCCATTCTAAGCTGCATTAATTGGTTAAAAAGAGTAACCTTCCTCGCTGGACCACTTGGAAGAAATATTTCCTTTAATTTTGTCCATGCTTGAAATGATGTACTGCAATTTTTTATATGATTTAATTGAGATGGCTTGATACACAGCATCATAGTTGCTAAAGCTTTTTCGTCTTTTGATACCCATTGTCCCAATTCATTAGCATCTTGCGGTTTTAAACATTCGCCACTTGCAATCTTCCATAATTCCGCATGCACCAACAAACTCTTCACGATTCATAATTATTTGAATCCAATTTCTCAATTTGAAATCCGGAACTCATTTCGAATATTTTATTTCTTCCTTCACACTTTGTCCACACTATTTGACTATACACACTGACTCATAGGCCCATAACCTGTTGGAAGTCTTGCTTTTATATATAACATGTATATAGCCAAAGAATAATACTATTCTAGATTTTATTATAAAATGTATTTATTTCCATGAAGAATTTTGAGCGAAATGAAAAAATAATTTATTTTTACATTTGACATAACAATATAAAGCAAAGTTATAGTGATTAAAAATAAATTCTTAAACAAAGTATTTGTATTGCAAAGTACAATTTCAAAACAATTCAACAGATACAACTTATATTATATCAGCATGGCGGGAGGGTTTAAGTGTCATCAGTTTATCAAATAATATCTTTGGCTTCACTACCTTCATTAACTAATTAACTTTCTTTCTTATACGTATTTATTCTGTATTAATCACTAGGTTCCGTATTTACTTATTTAATCGTGTTAATGCTACCTAAATTTTAAATCTCTGAAATGATACAATTACTGAGGACCATTGAATCTGCTATGTAGTGGTTACCTTATAGATAATATTTCTTATTTTTTTTTTATTATATATATTTTTGATTTCTCTCTGTTTATTTTTATAACTTTATGTAATCATTTGTTCTTAATTACGATAAATTCCTGACTTGACATTTTATTGGACAATAGTTATCAGGGCTTTGGTTTGAGCTAGAGAAGTTATTCTGATTGGTATCGGTTTATCGCTCGGTTGCCTCTTGTCTTTCTTCAGTACTTTTTACCTTGTTTTATTTATGATTTTCTCTTCAAAATTCTGTTTATCCTTAAAGTTTGGTTTTTTGTAGTTGTGGACTTAAAGTAATTTATATTTATTTTATTTCTTTTCTGCCTCAAATTACCAATCCCCTTGTTTATTCATGTTTTGTACTGGATGATATTCCTTAATCTTTCGATGAAAGTTACTAACAATAATGAGTTATATTTTTCTCTTTTATATTTTTGTTTCTTTTTATTGGTTAATGTCTGGTTGAATATTACAAAAACATTTTGTTAATTTCGAGTATAGATTTGATTTTCTTTTTAGTATTTATACCCCTGCCTAGAGACTTCACTCATATTATTTATTAATATTTTATTATGTTTTCCATATTTTTATAAAAAAAAAACTATATATAATAATAAAAAATAGAATATAAAAAAATATGTTATTTTAAAACATCTCGGTTTCTCTACAACTCGACTTCATCATTATTTCGAAAAGCTCTCTTCAAGAAATGAAAATTTTAGTCGAAGACGTGCTTCGAATATATAAATACGGTCATATGACGCACAACAATTAAATTTTTTTTTTATATTAAAATGTTTTTTTACAAATTATTTTAAAAACGTTTATACTTTAAGAAGAAAAAAGTTTTTTTACTTAATTGAGCTTAATTCACAAATATTAATTAACATTTTCCGAAAAACCACTCAATTATAAGGTTACGCTTGAAAACAATAATTACACATAAAACAAAACGCACATATAATATTACTAACCCGGAGTTGAAGGTTCCGTTATTATATTTTTAATTTTCACTTCAGAATGCATCGAAAAGTAATTCTTAAAACACCATCCACCATATTTATAAAAATTAAATACATATATTTGAAATCTATTTTAGAACAAATTTTTCATACAAAAGTTGTTCTAAAATACATTTTATTTTTTATGAATATGGGGGCATAAATTTAAATTTTTATAGCAAGCAAGGAAAACTTCGAATCACACGAATTCAAAAGTGTATATACATACAACAACAGTATTTGTTATAAACAAAAATTGTTGGCTATTGATGTGGGATTATGTGAACTTTTACTGGGTAATAAAATTATTCCGTTCAAACAACGCTAATTTTTCAATTAATTTCCATTTTTGTTATCGAAAACCCCTCAGTGCGACGTTTTTATATGTGACTTATAAAAACGGTACTGGTGTTATGAGTCAATTAAAAGGGTAACTCAAATAAACGGGAGTTTTTCTGTATACTTTCTATAAGAAAATATTAATTTATTTATTTATTTTTATAACAATTAAGCAGGTAAATTAATTATGCGGGGATTAATTAAGCGGAAAGTACTGTATACAAAATATTTTTTTTTTAATTCCTTTTAACTTTGACACAGGGGTGCTCTCAAAATGACTCAAATGGAAAAATGAAAGTTTCCATGTTATTCTAATTATTTTGAATCCAACCTTGCATAAATTTGATGTATTTTTAAAGAATGGAATATTATAAGAAAACAAAAGTCAAGTTTGTTTTGATTCCTGTTTTTGATATTCCGTTGAATAGTGCGCTTTCCTCAAAAAAGTTTATGTGTGGTTTTAAAAATTTTAAAAGTGAATAAACAAAAAAGGCCGGAGAAGGCAGGCCTGTAAGTTTGCAAAAAGTTAAATATTATAGCATTTTTCTACACTACAAGTAACATTTCACACGAACGAGTGGTACCCAAGCGAGTACGTAAGCAAATGAGTATTTTTCACACTCTCGTCTAACTTACGTTTGGTTACGTACTTCTTTTTGTATCGTCAAATTACATTGTTACCATAATGTGTATTTTGGTATTTTGCTCAATTATTTCCATAGTAAATATTCATTTCTTTATTACTAAATGGCAACTCTAATTCAAAAATAAGTAAACAAAAAAAAACAGCTGTTTAAAAACAAAATATTTTAATTCGTGTGAAAAAACAAAGAATTTTTATGAGATATAAAGTAGCTTTGGATTGAGAGACACGTTAGCGAGTCATTGCATTATCGTTTAAGGTCAATCAGGCCATCCTTGTTGCTCGGTCTTCAAGTAGTTTGCGTCTCCCTCTCGCACTGGCTGATTGGCTTCCACGGTTAGCTGTTCCGTTGTACAGTTAATTGGTGCTTGCATTAATCAGCCACGTGTAATCGCTTGGGTTATCATGTATAACCTAAATTGTTAGCTTAAATTGAAAATCGACATCGAAATCAAGAAACCACATGAAAAATTAACAAATACATTTTACATACATTTGACGAAAGGAAATAAAGAAGGATTTACAACAGGAAAAACTAAAGAAAATTAAAACATAAAACATTGTTTTCAACTTAATCGTTTTCGTTTCTGGACATGACCAAGAACCTAGTGTTTACGGTAGCTTTTTACCATTTGGCACCAACATTGTTGCTCTGTATAAGCAGCAATCCAGAAGAAGAAGAAAGAATTTTTATAAAATAAAAAACAAAAACTGAAAAATGTTTCCATCAGTAGAAATATATTTTAGCAGTGGTAGTGAAAGTGGTGGATTTTCCAGTAGAGCGGTAAGTAAAAAATGGTGTGTGTAAGTGCTTTTAATGCTGTGCAATGTATTTTTTTAGGTTTACTGCTATATTTAAAATCAGTAAGGAGGTGTTTGTTATATTATTGGAAGAAATAACGCCAAAACTAAAAATAACTTTCAGAAACACCCATATTCCTGCACCCACAAAGCTGGCAACATTTTTAGCTTTTCTAGCTACAGGTGGTTACCATAGTAAACGAAAGTGTCTCATCGATGTCCAAATCCCAAGTGTCAAAAGTAATAAGTAAACTTTTAGTTATATTTGAAGAACACTTGGGGCAAAAGTGGATTAAGTTAAATAAAAGCTTAGAAGAAGAAAATAAAACCAAACAAAGTTTTTATCAATTCGCTGGCATACCTGGTGTTGTGGGCTGTGTAGATGGGACACATGTTCGTATAAAGGCTCCCGAAAATGAAACGAACCATTTGTACTACAACCGCAAGGGTTACTATAGCATAAACGTAATGTTGGTGAGTATTATACAAACAGAAAATGCTTAATAAAATGACATAGCCTTTAATAAAAGCAACAATTTATTTTTATGTAATCATAATATGGTGATTATGTATGTGGATGCAAGACATCCAGGAGCAAACCACGACTCCTTTATTTGGGACCAATCAAATCACTATTTGCAGACAAATTATGCAAATAGAAAAAAACACATGGCTTTTGGGTATATTAAAAAAATTAGTCAATACATATTTGAAAAAAAAAAAAATTACAAATATTCTTAACATGCGATTCAGGTTATAAGTTGCAGCCGTATTTGATGACGCCATTTCGAAATCCAACAGAAGTTCAAAAGAAAAAATATAATGAAAATCACTGCAAAATAAGAAACATTATTGAAAGGTGTAATGGTGTTTTAAAGAACCGTTTTACGTGCATAATCAGTTCAAGAGGATTGCACTACAGCACTACACAAATTATTAATGAATGTTGCATTTTACACAAAATTTGTATATTTTATAAAAATGATTTGAAACTTTTTAATTACATGAAAATAAAATTAAAAGGTTAATGGAAAGTTTTTGATATTATAATATTAATTTTATTCTTCGTCCTTAAGGTGTTTAATTATATCTGCTAAAGACTGAGCCATTATTTTTGAAGAATCAGAAATTTCTTTTAAAGCAGTTGCCTTATTCTTCGCTGCTTCAGCTTGTAATTTTGCTGCTTCAGTTTGTACTTTTGTTGCCTCGGCATGAACCTGTGCAGCGTCAGCTTGTATTTTGCAGCTTCTGCTTGTGCCTTCATAATTTCCAGTGTTATTTTGTATCTCCATTTGATTGTGTAAAAGCGTTAATCTGTCTGTGTTATCCTCAATGTGTTTTCTTTTCCTGTTTTGTTGAACTATCTGTTTATGTGTTAATGTCTTTTTTATATGGGATGTTTGGGATAATTGGTGTCCTATTGTTAGATTTGGTGATGAAATGTTCGAAATAAATATGTATGTCTGATGAGTCATGGTATTTTTCGTTGTAACTACTATCATGCTTTCCAAAAGTTGGACTGCCTGTTGCATGATGTGGAAATTTTTCCATTAAATCTACCAACTTTTGGAATTGCACATATGTTGTTTTTTTGAGGCTATGATTTAATTTTATTATATAAAATGTTTTTACTATTCCTTGACAAAATTTTACCTTCCATTTTTTGATATTTGTTTCCATAATTAATTTTGAAAATGTATGTATCTAAGTTTTTTTATACCCTTCACCACAGGTGGAAAGGGTATATATAAGTTTATCATTCCGTGTGTAATTTCTACAATATTCATTTCCGACCCCATAAAGTATATATATTCTGGATCCTTATACATAGAGAAGTTGATTAAGCGATGTCCGTCTGTCCGTGTTAGTGTGGTAATGTCATTTGCCAAGGCACCAGAAGAGATACCAATCTGTCAGGCATAGTTTCGAAAATTTTGGTATTGCAATTCAGCAACATCGGATCATTCCTTTGGAGGCTACGGGCCAAAAACCACGCCCACCTATATTTTTTTTACGTTTTTTTTTTAATTTTTTTCAGCTTTAATGATTCTGTTTTGCCTTTTTTTCTCAAATATATATTAGACTGCGACAGGTAGATCGCAAGGAGTGCATACAGATCTCGGGGGATCAATAACCCCCTGCGAGGAGCGATTTTTGTTTGTTTTTAGATTGGTAGGGTTTTTCTGCTTTGATTTGTATTAGAGACCTTAATAGAAAGCAATACGCATAGAGGTAGCCAATGGACCCACAGGGTACCCACTGACAAATAGGAGCAGTTAAAAGGACACCCCATGTGTCAATATGATGAAATTTTTTTTTGTAAGGATTTCTTTTTGCTTTAGTTTGACCATTCTAACTCAATATAGATTGGAAAAAGGTCCAAAATTTAACAAAAAAATTTTAATCAAATTTTTAAAAAAAATTTTTTAAAAAATTTAAAAAAAAAATTTTTAATTTTTTTTCAAAAATATTTACAAAAAAATTTACAAAGCATCTTCAAAAAGATATTTTACAGAAAAATATTCGAAAAAAAATTTTTTTAAAAAATTTTCCAAAAAATTTTCGAATAAAATTTTACAAAAAATTTTTAAAAAAATATTTTTACAAAAAATTTTTACACACAATTTTGGAAAAATTAACACAAAAATTTCAATATTTCTTTGAAAATCAAAATCATGACTGTAACATAACATATGTTTAATATTAAAAATATACATATGTATGTATGTGTGTATATAGAGTAACATATTTTTTTAAATGCGTTTGATTTTTTTTAAATGCGTTTGATTTTTAAATAGATGATATCTCTGTTTTAAAACCTAGGTGCATTAAACACATAGACATCATCAGGATACCGACTACAAACTGTCAAAAATAAAACGATTATTTTGAAGTCAGCAAAGCTACATGGCTACACGGCCACCGTTGTGGCTGTCGTCAACTTAGACTAATTTCTATTTTATTCAACAGAAGAAAATGTCACAAAATTGTAAATTACAAATTCATATTCAAACAAAAAGTATGGAGGAAATATTTATAATTTTTTGAAAAAGTTATTTTATTTTATAAAAGCAAAATAAGTATTTCTACAACAATGTCAGAGTTTACGATGTAGCTGTCGGCTTCAATATCATTAAGTAGCTGACAACACGGCAACAATTGTAGCAAACGGAATTTGTCTTCTATTTCTTTAACTCATGAATAATGATTTTTTCTCATACGAATTTATTTAAGTAAAGAGTCAACAATATGGATAATGCTGTACATGTCTGTATAAATAAAATCACCGAGGTGAAGGGTATAGAAGATTCGGCACGGCCGAATATAGCACTTTTACTTGTTTTAGTTAAAATTGTTTTACTGATGCGCTCGACTGATAATTATTACTCGTCTGTTTTTGACATAAGTGACGTTTTAAATTACATTAGAAAACCTCCAAAAGACTACATATATAAATACATTTACGATTTCACTCAACAAAACTTGACGAATGAGTTACAGAACCGCAAAACAAAATATTCTACTCATTTGAGCAAAACAGCAGAGTCACTTGTAATGTAGAAACATGCTATTAGTGTCTAAAAATATAATAAGAAAAAAAAATCTGCGCCAACTTGCTCCTTTTTCAAAATTGTGATTTTAATGGGTCATTCCATGTCAAATAAACAAAAATATGTTTTTCAAACCACCATTTCAATTTGTATTGAAACTTTTTTATTTATATTCCTCCCTGAATCCAAATATATTGTTAAAAAAAATCTATCCTATATTACAGTTTTTAGCTATAAACTTATAAAGATAAAAAATATTGCTCTTTAGCATATGTGCTACACAGAAAAAATAATTTGTCAGATTCAAACAATTAATTTGCATAATTAGACAATTTTTTGTTTGAATATGGTCCTATAAAAAAATTTGTAAATTCAAACAATTAAATTTAGTTTATTCAAAATATTCCACGATTTTTTTCAAACAATTAATTATGATATTTGGTAAAAAAAAATTTATTGACTTAAAAAAAAAAAAATTTCAAACAAAAAATTTGCCAAAAAAAGTTTACTGAAAATTATAAAAAAAATTGTCAGAATCAGACAAAAAGTTTACTGAAGTTTAAAAGAAATTCAAACAAATAATTTATCTGAAACTAATGAAAAAAGACGAAACACTTCACAGGATGGTAATGGCAAATTCAATTTCGCTATTTCTTAAAATATCAAATTCTATATATTAAAACATGTTATCTATTAATGGAATTTGACATCTTGAGCGACAGTGAAAATAATGTATCCCCATTTTCTTCTTACTTTGGTCAAATATTAGCGACTAGTTACTGATATATTTTAGGCACAAAGCGTTTCCTCTTGAGCACAATTGGGGGAAAACTTTTTATTTGATTTTGATAAAAATCAATAATTAAAATATGTGAATATGTAGCAATATCTTCAATAAAAAATTTGTAAATTTTTACCTTTTCCTCTACAGCTAATGGCTTTTAAAGTTTTCAATATTTCGGCTTTCAATATTTTTTTATTAAAATAAATTTAATTTTTGAAGTCTTGAAAAAATCAATATAATATTTTTTTTTTTAAATGCATGACATGAAAGTGTTGCCGTTTTTTGCGAATGAGTAATTATTAATAAATGGGTCGAAATAAAATTTCTTGGATAATATCTGCAAAATTGTTGTGTAATTAATTGACCATATAAGATGAAGGTTATCAAATCTTCTGGGTTAACTCCTAGAAATCATTTAATTCTGAACCGATTTTTATTTATTTTTATTTGAAAGGTAATGTTTATAGATTAGTTCCATTCAAAAAAGGTCATAATTTTAAAAATTAAAGGTTGTGCAACAGGAAAATTGTTGATATGGAAAATTTGGCATCACGTTTTCCTGCATCTCTTTACATGAACTTACGTCCAACTCATATGTCAAAACTTCTTGTTTTTTTCTCTTCCCTTTTTTCTCTCTCTCTCTAACTTCCTGTTCAGTGAATAAAGTCGTGTTTCAATAAAATTTTTTCTTATACTTTTAAATACAAAGAACAAATACGTCTTTTATTTTACGATCTCATCAGGTTATGGGCCCAGACCCTTGTTTTTTAAAAGTATAAGAACCGTGTAAAGAATTTTTAATAATATATTGAAAGGATGTCAATTGCTACAAATTTTTGGGTTGAAAAGTTAATGGGTAGGGAGAACTATGCAACGTGGTGCTTTGCCATGAAAAACCTACTTCAACATGAGGAACAGTGGGACACCGTTGAAGGTAATTATCCGGAAGCTGGTATGGATGTAAAAATGGACACAAAAGCTAAGACGAAAATAATTTTGCTAGTGGATAAAATTAATTACGTCCATATCGAAGATGCCCAGACGTCAAAACAGGTGTGGGACAAGTTAAAGGCAGCCTTCCAGGATTCAGGCCTTAGACGTCGTGTTGGTTTATTGCGTCAATTAATAACCACACGTTTTTCTACATCCGAGAATATAGAAGAATATGTATGTAAGTCAAATTGTTTCCACAGCTCACAAACTGAAAGAGGTTGATATGCCAGTGAGCGACGAGTGGATTGGTACACTTCTTTTGGCTGGTCTACCCGAAGAGTATTCACCTATGATAATGGGTATCGAGAGTTCGGGAGGAAAAATTTCGTGCGACGCCATAAAAACAAAATTACTCCAAGATGTAAAGAAATCAACAAGTGATAGCAGTGCCTTTTTTTCTAAACCAAAGCAAAAAAATACTGAGAAAAAAGGTTTTCGTTGTTACAGTTGCAACCGCTACGGCCACAAGGCTGCTGATTGCCGTGTGAATAAACAGAGAAGTAAAGAAAATAAGCAAGTTGGGTTTTGCACGGTTTTCGCAGCAGAAGATGTTAATGACAATGATTGGTATATTGACTCTGGTGCCAGTTGTCACATGACATTAAGAAAAGACTGGTTTGTAAATTTCAAACAGCCGCAGATAAAGGAAGTTGTTGTTGCTAATAAAGAGTATTGCAAAGTGGAAGTGGAGGTGGAATCACTAGGAGGAGCTAAGTATTTTTTAATATTCGTAGATGATTTTTCTTTATATTTTGCAGGCAAAAACGGAAGTACCAGGATTTTTTGAGAATTTCATGGCCAGAGTACAGAATGAAACAGACCATAAAATAAAATATCTGCGTACGTATAACGGCACAGTGTTTTGCAATCGGCATATGAAAAAGCTATTGAACAAAAATGGCACACTACACCAAACTACAGTACCATACAGCCCCCAGCAGAATGGTGTAGCGGAACGAATGAACCGCACCATCGTTGAACGCGCTCGCTATGTGTTGTTACATGCTGGTTTGGAGAAAAAATTTTGGGCAAATGCCGTTTATGTTATAAGTCGTTCCGTTTGCGCCGCAAATAAAGGAGCCACACCGCAGAACTTATGGTCTGGTGTTAAACCTGATATAAGCCACCTTAAAGTTTTTGGTTGCCGTGCTATGTCGTATATCCCCAAAGAAAAACGCAAAAAATGGAACTCCAAGGCTGAAGAATTAGTATTCGTTGGTTATTGCGAGGAAACTTAAGGGTATCGACTGTTAAATCCCGATGGTTGGCGTGTGGTGAAAAGCGGTGATGTGATATTCTTTGAAAATGAGTTTTATATAAAGCAACAACAACAGAAAGCTATAGGACAACAACAACAGTGTTTTGAAGACTTCTATTTTATAGCCCCTAATGATATCGATGATACTGATCAAGTGGAGGTAAGTACAACAGATGATGAAGACGACGACGATGATGTTTCAAATTCCACAACGTTGTTAAACGATTTAGGCGCTGATAGTTGATCAGATTATGAACCAGAAGAAGAGACATCCAGTGAACGTAATTCTACATTGGTACCTACAGACAATAACAACGTTCGTCGTTCTTCACGTAACCGAAGGCCAGTCAATATGCCAGATTATCATCTGTATTCAGTACAAGCATATGAGTCATCAGATCCTTTGACAGTTCAAGAAGCAATGGATAGTGAAAATGCGGTACACTGGAAACGAGCAATTGAAGATGAGTATCAATCCTTAATGGATAACAACACATGGACGATGGTCAATTTGTCAGATGGTGTAAAACCAATCAAAAGTAAAAGGGTTTTTAAAACCAAACGTGATTAAAAAGGTGAGGTGCAAAGGTATAAAGCCCGATTGGTAGTAAAGGGTTGCTCCCAGAAACCTGGTATTGATTACCATGAAACCTACTCTCCCGTTGTAAGATATACTTCAATAAGATATTTAATTTTCATTGCTGCTCAATTTGATCTAGACATCGAACAAATGGATGCTGTTACGGGCTTGTTGCAGGGTGATTTATCTGAGGAGATTTTTATGCAACCTCCAGAAATGGTTGGAAAAAGAAACGTTGGTAAAGTGTGTAAGCTTAACAAGGTCATTTACGGACTTAAACAAGCGAGCCGTGAATGGAACAAAAAATTGGACCAGGCGCTCAAACTCGACCCATGCATATATTTTGACGTGAGTGGTTCTAAGATGTTTTTTATCGCCGTTTATGTTGATGATCTCGTTTTTTTTTTTCAAATAATCATGATCTGAAATCAAAAGTTAAAGCTGGACTAAAAGAAAAATTTCTGATGAAGGATTTGGGAGAAGCCAGAAGTTGTGTTGGCCTTCGAATTACAAGAAATCGAACAAAAGGTGAGATATATATTGATCAGTCTTTATATACATCAGAAATTTTAAAATGTTTCAATATGAGTGATTGTAAGCCGGTGGGCACAGCCTTTGATATCAATACAAAATTAACCACTCCTCAGTCTAACTATAGTCGTTTTGATAACATACCTTACCAAGAAGCTATAGGCAGTTTACTATATTTGGTACAAGGAACTCGTCCAGACATTGCTTACGCAGTGAATTTTTTAAGTAAATTCAACAACAAGTTCGACAATTCACACTGGACAGCAGTTAAACGTATTTTTAGGTCCTTAAAGGTACAATAAATGTTAATATTACATACTCCAGAAAGGAAGATTTTAAATTGTATGGCTTCTGCGATGCGGATTATGCTAGCGATGTCACCGATAGGCGTTCCTGCACAGGTTATGTTTTTATGCAACAAGGTACCATAAGTTGGTCTAGTAAGCGGCAAACAACAGTGGCTCTATCTACAACAGCAGCGGAATACATAGCAATGTCCACTGCTGTGCAGGAAGCAGAATGGCTCCGTCAACTTGAAAAAGATTTGCTGAATAGTTCCGAAAACAAAATCACGCTTTTTTGTGACAACAAAAGTGCCTTGAATCTTGCTAGAACTGATGCATATCATGGTCGTTCCAAACACATTGATGTACGTCACCATTTCCTAAGTGACAAGGTAATTTATGGTCACGAAGTGTTGGAATACAAAAGGACGGAAGACGTGGTTGCCGATTTTCAAACAAAACCGGTGCCGAAAGAGAAACACCTGACATGTGCCGAGATGCTGGGCCTTAAAAACTTCTAGCCAGATTTTAGTCGAGGTGTTGATATGGAAAATTTGGCATCACGTTTTTTTGCATCTCTTTACATGCACTTACGTCCAACTCATATGTCAAAACTTCTTGTTTTTTTCTCTTCCCTTTTTTCTCTCTCTCTAACTTCCTGTTTAGTGAATAAAGTATTGTTTCAATAAAATTCTTTCTTATACTTTTAAATACAACGAACAAATACGTCTTTTATTTTACGATCCCATCAAAAATCATGTATGATTTTTACGTGTTTTTTGAACCCTAAAGGGCACCAATTTCATATTTTAACAAACTAATAACAAAATTACTTTACAGATTAGTGTCCTTATAATTGATGTAACTTGGAAATTAGGTATAATTTCAGATAGTCTGTTATGACCGTAAGTATAAATATTTCAAATTAGAAAGTAAACAATGTCCTGATAGGTGATGTTATTTTATGTATATGGCCTTATCTTTTCAACCGTTATAGTCAGACACTTGATATTTACACAGCCTTCATGTTGCTATATCCGCAATATTAAATAAAACTTCAAATTAAATAGTGTTCTCATGGATGACTTAATTTGACGTATAACTCCTTATCTTTATACCCTTTACCGCAGGTGGAAAGGGTATATCTAAGTTTGCCATTCCGTGTGTAATTTCTACAATATTCATTTCCGACCCCAAAAAGTATATATATTCTGGATCCTTATACATAGAGAAGTTGATTAAGCGATGTCCGTCTGTCTGTGTTAGTGTTGTCTGTGTTAGTGTTGTTATGTCATTTGCCAAGGCACCAGAAGAGATACAAAAAATTTAAGCACACCAATCTGTTTCGAAAATATTGGTATTGGAATTCAGCAACATCGGATCATTCCGTTGGAGGCTGCGGGCCAAAAACCACGCCCACCTATATTTTTCACGTTTTTTTTAATTCTTTTCGGCTTTAATGATTATTTTTTGCTTTTTTTGTCAAATAAGTATTAGACTGCGACAGGTAGATCGCAAGGAGTGCATACAGATCTTGGGGGATCAAAATCCCCTTCCGAGGGGCAATGGGGATTGCAGAAAGGTCCTAAATTTAACAAAAAAAAATTGAAAAAAATTAAAAAAAATTTTTTCAAAAATATTTACAAAAAAAATTACAAAACATTTTCAAAAAGATATTTTACAGAAAAATATTCGAAAAAAAATTTTTTTTTTTAATTTTTCAAAAAATTTTCGAACAAAATTTTACTAAAAATTTTTAAATATTTTTATAAACAATTTTCGAAAAATTAAAACAAAAATTTCAATATTTCTTTAAAAATGAAAATCATGACTCTAACATAACATATACTTAATATAAAGAATATACATATGTATGTATATAGAGTGACTATTTTTTTAAATGCGTGTGATTTTTATATAGATGATATCTCTGTTTTAAAACCTAGGTGCATTAAACACATAGACATCATCAGGATACCGACTACAAACTGTCAAAAATAAAATACATACATTTATAGGTAAACGAGTATTTTGAAGTCAGCAAAGCTACATGGCTACACGGCCACCGTTGTGGCTGTCTTCAACTTAGGCTAATTTCTATTTTATTCAACAAAAGAAAATGTCACAAAATTGTAAATTACAAATTCATATACAAACAAAAAGTTTTGGAGGAAATATTTATAATTTTTTGAAAAAGTTATTTATTTTAATAAAAGCAAAATAAGTATTTCTACAACAATATCAGAGTTTACGATGTAGCTATCGTCTTCAATATCATTAAGTAGCTGACAACACGGCGACAATTGTAGCCAATGAAATTTGTTTTCATTTGTCTTCTATTTCTTTAAAGCATGAATAATGAATTTTTCTCATACGACTTATTTTAATTTATGTAGAGTCAACAATGTGGATAATGCTGTACATTTCTGTATAAATAAAATCACCGTGGTAAAGGGTATAGAAGATTCGGCACGGCCGAATATAGCACTTTTACTTGTTTAATATAAAGATAGGCATTTAAAAATTATATAGTATTTGTTTTGCTGTGTATGCTATAATAGCAATCATTGAAATTAAATGTAGTTAAATTAAATTAGTTCCCCTACTAAAATATAATTTGAGGCTATTCAAAATTTAAGTTTTTTAAATTTAATTTTTACAAAATTTTGTGAGGAGGTACCTTAGTATCCTGATTCCAATATAGGATACAATTTTTTTCCGCAAATACATCTTATTTCCAAGAGAAAGTGGAAAAAAAGCCGTGAAAGTACGCCGATTTAAAGGTATTGTAAGGCATATTTTATTTCTGAAAGCTGTACGTTTTAAGCAATGTTGCGAAAAAGATGTCTGTCTTTTACAGAGCTTTACAATTATTTTTAGAATTTTATTCAGGGATGCGTACATTTATATTAAGTAAATACGTAGTAGTCTTAAAATTTGGTGTGGATTACTTTCAAAGCAAAATCCAATAAAATATTGCCACGACGCACTCAACGTATATGGGCATAGCTAGTATGTACAAACATACATAAATACATACAGTAGATAGCAGATACGAGTACAAAGAAATACAAACTTCTTTTATGCTAGGTGCATAATTTTCAAATTTCTTTTTTGTGTTCTTTCCTCTATAGTTCTTAACGAAACTGCTCTCAAAAGAAATTAAAATAAACAATAAACAATGAAAGAAAATTGAATAACAACAAAATAACTGTACTCAATTTTACTCATATTAGGTCTTAATTAAATAAGTATAAAAATTTCAAATTTATCGCTATTTTAAATTCAGTTTTCCATTTGGTTGCTTTAATCTTGAGATTTGTTAGTATACACCTTGATTTTTTATTACCTATTATTTGATAATAGGTATAATTTCAGGTATAATAGCTAATTTAAGCCAATCAATGGTTGTTAGAGTGCTAAAACTGCCATAGCAAGGAATAAAAATGTTAGACGATGGACAACAAGAAGACGCTACACAACCATGAATATATCGCAGCTGCGAAGCCTAGACCTGCACATACAAATGTTTCGGCTGTTAATGTTTGGAACAACCTAATATGATCAGATGAGTCTAAATTAAACTGATATCACCCTGATAGTAAACAGTATTAGTGAATCAGTAATAATTAAAAAATTATTACTGATTCAGTAATACTGATAGTTAAAAAATTACTGATTCAGTATTATCACCAAGTTACTTTAAATAATTGATTTTTTATAAAAAGTTAAAGTTGTTTAAAATAATAAAAAGCTTCAATTACAACTGTGTCATTATTTAGATTCCATTTATAAAATCTACCAAGTTTACTATCCGGTATCTGGCCGCATATTACATTACCATCCGGTATCCGGCCGGATAGTAAAAAAGGGCCGGATAAGCCGGATACCGGATAGTAACCGAATATTCGGTGCATCTCTATTTATTATAATAAATGGGGATCTGAACATACCAATCCTTAAGGTATTTGTCACCGTGTTCTTATTTAGAATATGTTTTATAGGAATTAAATTTATTCAATATTACTTAAGTTCAACAGATGTGGCATGTGTTTCACAGTCGAGTTTTGGTGGAATTCATTATTGAAATCGATTTTTCTATTTTTCTATTAGAAGCATATAAATTTAAAAAATAATTTATTTTTTTTATAAAGTGTAATAAATATTCTTTCAACTTAGACAAAATAATAAACTTCCTTTGTGTGTAAAAAATAAGTATAAAAAATTAATTGGAGTTACCAATGCATCAAGCATAAAACTATAGCTGTACATAATTAGATAGAATATCATATTTTTTACAATATTTCTTTCTAAAACAAAAGTAAATCAGCCTTTCTATTATGGTTGGTTGATAAGTATCCAAAAGTATGTTAGGATTTATAAACATTTTGGAAAACAAGAAATTATGTTTGTGATAAGAAATGTCAATATTTTAAAATCGAGAGATAAAGTTTCCAGAATAAAATCATCTTATCACGACCACCGTAGTGGCTGTCGTCAACTTAGGCTAATTTCTATTTTATTCAACAAAAGAAAATGTCACAAAATTGTAAATTACAAATTCATATAGAAACAAAAAGTTTTGGAGGAAATATTTATGTATGTATGTATTAACAAGTTTTTTAAATGGTATTTAATTTTACAAAAGGAAAATAAGTATTTTTACAAAAATGTCAGAGTTTACGATATCGTCTTTTTTATTTTTTTTTTTTTTTTTTGTTTAATTTAATTAAGTCTATGAATTATTCAGATACAATAAAGTATTACGTTTTAGGACATTACTATTAATATAAAAGTCAACATAAAGTTTATTAAAATCCCTACAACATCTTATAAAGGGAACAAAATTAGCATAATTAGTTCTATAAACTTTAACAGAAAGCGGATGTAGCGTGTTGGACGATTTGGAACGTTAAATGCTTTGTTACCAATTAAAAAATCAGAGCAAATATTACCTTTTATTTAATTTAACATAAATATTACATTTATTATTGTCCTACGACTTTTTAGTGATGGCAGCTTTATAAGCGCAAGTCTTGATTCATAAAGTGGAAGATTTATTGGATTCCAACGTAGTCGACGGAGACAGAATAATAAAAATTGTTGTTGAACAGATTCAATAGTGTTTATATGAATTTTATTAGCTGGATTATTATAGAGCCATATTCCAGAACAGTGCGTACAAAAGATGTATACAATTGTTTTGTTATATATGAATCCTAAAAATTCGTTTGCCCAACGTTTGATGAATCCTAGCAAGCTTCGTGCTTTATTTACAATTAAAGTTATATGGTGTAAGAAATTTAGTTTAGCATCAAGTAAAACTCCAAGATCAAGAAACACATACTTATACTTTTTCCAGGTCATAATCGCCCAAAACATATTTAACGTTTAAATGTTTTTTTTTTTTTTCTGAAGAAACACATGTGGTTGCACTTTTTTAAATTTAATATCATCAAGTTACGGCTGCACCAGGAATAAAATGAATCTAAGTCTTCCTGGAGAAATGAATGATCTGCATAATCATTAAAGCAAAAAAAGATTTTAACATCATCTTTTTTTGGTAAATCAAGCAGGCTCATGATTCGTTTGAAAGTACATATTTGCTTCAAAAGTGGGATGGTGAAGGTCCTATGGTAAGGTGATAGGAACAGAAAGTTTAATATTTATGTCAGTACAATCATTTACAAATACTAAATCCAAAAGTTCAAGGTTACCGTTATAAATGCCGTTTATTTGGTTTAGATTTAAATCCAATATGCTGTTAATAAACTCGTACTGAGTTTTATGGTTGCATCCAGATTTTAATGGGATAAAATAGCCATCATCTAATGAAAGTTCCATAATAAAGTAGGCATGTTAACTAACTATAGAATTGTTTTGGTGAGAAGAATGAACCAGATATGAAATAGCATCCGCATGTTTCTGGTAAGTCGACCCACATGAGTTTGGTGGAATATATGTAAGAACAAGATACAATAATTTTCTTATGTTTTAATTTTATAAGTACGCTTATAAACTCGATATCCGAAAAAGTATCGTGGGAAAGGACTTAAAAAATAAGAGAGCTGGCTACCGCAAATAAAACACCACCTCCTTTTACATTGCTACCACGATCACGCCTATAAATTATGTAGTTATTACATAAAATTTCAGTATTTAATACGTTTTCAATAAGCCAGGTTTCAGTAAGAACTATGATGCTGTAGTTAAAAGAGTAACTCTGATTAAATAACGACGCTAGTTTTGTATTTATTTCACGAACGTTTTGGTAAATTAGGCAAATATTTTCAGTATACGAATTCAGTTTTTTTGGGCATTTAAACCACGTGTAGCTAGTTGAGCAACAGCGTTTCGGCTTTCTTTATATATATACTCACAAACAAAAGTACTTATAGGCCAAAATTCAGGATCAATAATATTATTAAAAACTTCATTAGGTACAGTTATTTTGAAGGCTGTAATAGATCTTGGCTGGGAGTAAACAAATTTACTTGCTGATATAAATGTATTTGGACCACACTTAGATTTAATATAAAATTCCACATCCTCAACGATAGTATCCGATGCCAGGAAACGAAAATAGATTTATTTTGTGATATAGCTCTAAGTGGCTTAGGGTCATAGCTATTATTATTTGAAACCGGTACACAAGGCACTTGATTTTTGTTTAAAGTTGACGTAGTTGGAGTTGTTATAGTTATAGCGTTAGCAGAATCAAAATTGGTTACATCAATAGGACTAGTAGTTCCATTTGTAGTTTTTAGCGAATTTGTTGATGTATTTGGAATACACACCAGTGGACTTCAATCAGGTGAAATTGTGTTTATCGGATTGATAATCACGGGAAATCATTTTTCAGTTGACACGTTTACAATATTCTTCTTCTTGCGTTTTGGGGACATGTTTTGAGGCGAAATTACAAATTTATCCAAATTAGGATAATTTGAATATAATTCACAAAACTTGCAAGTTTTGCTTGGAGCGCAAGAAACTCTTCATTAATTTTGTCAAATTCGTTTCTAGAACTTTTGAAAAGATTATAAAAGTCTACACCAATATTTCTGGATCCCAAGCAAGCCCAATTCAAGAAGTTTTGAGAGTCAGTAAGCTCATCAGCATCACGTGCCCTAAGGTTATTGCCACTACATTTTAAATGATAATATTTGAGGCATAACCAGCAAGATACCGTTCGATCATTTTCTGGTTTAGAACATTTATCGTTTGAACATTCCATATTTAATAAAGTAGACATAATCCAGTTGTAAGTTAAACTATTTATTTATTTTAAAACATTTTGTTCGCTGGGTATTATTAATTGAAATTGTTTTTGTATTTTATAGAGGTAAAATATAGGATATATAATATGATTGTTTATTTTTTTGTTTTCTTTTATGCTTTGTTATATTGTCCCGAACAGATTTATTGCAGAGATTTTTGTTGTTATTCGTGGTTATATATTATAAGAACTCTTGGTAAAACTGGTTTGTTTTTTATTTATTTAATTAAAGATTCAAAATTTAACTTTATGTGTTTTAGTTTTGAAAACGAAATATTTGTTTTTTTATGAAAAGAAATGAACATGTAAATAAAATTATTTAAAAAGTGCAAATAACTTGCGAAACAGATAATAAAACAATTTCAAAAGGAGCACAAATCAAATACGTGTTACTCTCATGACGCTTTATTATTACGTAGCTGACAACACGGCGACAATTGTAGCCAACGGAATTTGTTTTCATTTAGCTGCGTCGGCGATGTCTTCTATTTCTTTAAAGCATGAATAACGAATTTTTTCTAATACGAGTAAACTATATGGATAATGATAAACATGTCTGTATAGAAGATTCGGCATGGCCGAATATAGCACTTTTACTTGTTTGAAGTTGCTTCGAAACCAAAACCAAAAAATTCAACTTTTTCAACCAAAACACCTTTTGCTCACAAGCAAAAACAAAGTAACGAGTGATTTTTTAAGAGCTTGAGAACTTTTTTTTAAAAAAAAACGCATAAAATTTGCAAAATCTCATCGGTTCTTTATTTGAAACGTTAGATTGGTCCATGACATTTACTTTTTGAAGATAATTTCATTTAAATGTTAACCGCGGCTGCGTCTTAGGTGGTCCATTCGGAAAGTCCAATTTTGGGCAACTTTTTCGAGCATTTCGGCCGGAATAGCCCGAATTTCTTCGGAAATGTTGTCTTCCAAAGCTGGAATAGTTGCTGGCTTATTTCTGTAGACTTTAGACTTGACGTAGCCCCACAAAAAATAGTCTAAAGGCGTCAAATCGCATGATCTTGGTGGCCAACTTACCGGTCCATTTCTTGAGATGAATTGTTCTCCGAAGTTTTCCCTCAAAATGGCCATAGAATCGCGAGCTGTGTGGCATGTAGCGCCATCTTGTTGAAACCACATGTCAACCATGTTCAGTTGTTCCATTTTTGGCAACAAAAAGTTTGTTAGCATCGAACGATAGCGATCGCCATTCACCGTAACGTTGCGTCCAACAGCATCTTTGAAAAAATACGGTCCAATGATTCCACCAGCGTACAAACCACACCAAACAGTGCATTTTTCGGGATGCATGGGCAGTTCTTGAACGGCTTCTGGTTGCTCTTCACTCCAAATGCGGCAATTTTGCTTATTTACGTAGCCATTCAACCAGAAATGAGCCTCATCGCTGAACAAAATTTGTCACATTTGAACATTTCGAACCGAACACTGATTTTGGTAATAAAATTCAATGATTTGCAAGCGTTGCTCGTTAGTAAGTCTATTCATGATGAAATGTCAAAGCATACTGAGCATCTTTCTCTTTGGCACCATGTCTGAAATCTCACGTGATCTGTCAAATACTAATGCATGAAAATCCTAACCTCAAAAAAATCACCCATTATATTTATATCAAGTACATTCGATAGCTCAGCTGATATTTTTCGTTTAGTTTCTACGTGTCGCAATTTATTTACATTTTTTATAGCGCCATTAAATTAAAAAAAAATAATAACTTCAAAGAAAATCGAAAATAAAATTTCAAATATACATACATATGCACTCACAGCATTTTTCACTTTCCTTTGTTTCATCGAAATTTTAAAATTTTGGCTTTCTGACTCAAGGTGCATCGAACACACTTTTTCGAATTCTTATTTTAATTCAGATTTTGTCTAAACATAAACAGATCATTGTGTTATCATTTTTTATTATTATTTAGCAAAAGTGATATTGAGTTTTTTTATTACAAAAAAGTATAATTGTACCCACTTTGCCATCTCTGAGTTGTAGTCAGTTGTTTTTTGACACCTACCATTATTTTTACACAAACAAAATGCTTGTTTCTGTTCTAACGTTGTACTTGTTGTAGACTTGCATGTACAAGATATAAATATACTTTGATCAAAAAGTTGCAAGAATATTATCTATATTTTTTATCAATATCTATATCTTTTAAATATTTTGTCGACAGCTAAAATTTGACGAAGAAAGAATATTATTTATATAAGGCCCGTTATCATAACTTGCCAAAAGCTAAAGTTACGATCGAAGTGATAAGTGGTTTTTTGCTGTAATAACAAGGTTAAGGGCTTAAATATGCAATAGTCATTTAAAGAAATATTTTCAAAAAGAAAGCCAAAAAAAAAATTATGTAGATATTTATGTACGTTTATAAAGTTTTTAAAATACGATAATTACAAACGATACCGCAAAACCCGCAAAAAATGCTAAATTAAAAAAACTTATACTTAAAAGCAACTTTAATCTATACATATAATAAAATAGTAATTCATTTCCGTCTGACTGTGGATTTTAACAATATTTTGTGAGGAGGTACCTTAGCATCCTGTTTCCAAGGATATTTTATTTCAAAGAGAAAGTGGAGAAAAAGAAGTGAAAGTACGCAGTTATTTTAGTAGTAGAGTAAATACATATACCATAACTGAATTGAACTAACCGGATATGCATACTTTATTTTTTAAAAAGTAAATAATTAAACTGATATGCAGCATAGTTTAAGGCGGCACTAAAAACGTTTGTGTCATTAGTGTGGATTGCTTTCAAAGCAAAATCAACAAAATATTGCAAGGTCGCTGACGAAGTGGCGGGCACAGTTAGTGGAATATAATCACTTAAAATCTGAAAATTTAAATGCAAAAACGTTAAGAGCCAAATAGTAGACAATATCGAAATAAAACTCCGACACTGAAATTGAAATATAAAACAAAATATATAAGTAAGAAAGTTGAAATCAGAAAAATAGATATTTTAAAAAAACATCGAATAAAACTGGTATTCTCAAAAAAATGGGTGAAAAAAAAACCAAATGTGGCGAAATCGCAACATAATGTC
>OX451219.1:46280365-46305331 GCA_949628195.1 Phasia obesa | reverse complement strand
CAAGAATATTTTATAGATGGAAACAGAAAAACAACAAATTATATAGAAACAAAAAGTCAAAATTAGAAAAACCCAAAAATAGAAAATTTATTTTTAAAATTAGGGGCCGTGTCGTTTAAGGTTACCATTTTCAAACCAAAATAACTTTTAGTGAATAACTAGCAGTACCTGCTACGTCATAAGCTCTGAAAGCAAAATATGTTGTGCTTTATATATATATATATATATATATATATATATATATATATATATATATATATATATTTATTATATATATATATATATATATATATTTATATTATATATATATATATATATATATATATATATATATATATATATATATATATTTATATATATATATATATATATATATATATATATATATTTATATTATATATATATATATATATACATATATATATATATATATATATATATATATATATATATATATATATATACATATATATACATATATATACATATATATATATATATATATATATATATGAGATATTGAAAGAGCAATTGCTAGTTTAAACCCGCAGAAGGCCTATGGTTTTGATAAGACAAGCAACAAGATGCTAAAGGAACTTCGCCTCGTAGAAGTATAAATCATTCTCTTTATTTTTAATCCAATTCTACGCCTCCTGTACTTTCCCCCAGACTGGAAAATTTCTCTGATTACCATGATACCTAAGCCGGGAGCAGATAACACGTAGGCAGAATCATACAGACTAATAAACTTACTTTAAAATATGTCAAACCATTTGAGAAAATCTTAATTACTCAGCTGTACACAATTTTGAGCGAAAAATAATGTATTCCGAATCATCAATTCGGTTTTAGAACAAACGCTCTGATTGGAAAATGTTGTAAAAAGGCTTTTGAAGAAAGAAAATATTGTTTCGCTCTTTTCATAGACGTATCTCAAGATGTCGACAAAGTTTGGTACGAAGGCCTAGTTTATAAGTTGAAGAAAAACTTTCCCAACAATTTTTATAAGCTTTTAAAGAGTTATTTAACTGGTCGTAAATTTGGACTTAAAGAAGGAGATTTCTTAAGCTCTCCTCAGCTAATAAAAGCCAGAGTTCCTCAAGGTAGTATTTTGAGACCCATTTTATATTTTCTGTACACATCAGATATGCAAATTAGCAACCGAGTCCGCACGTCAACATTTGCTGACAACACAACCTTTCTAATCGTTCACGTAAGCCATCAAGTGGCATCCCAATTTTTACAAGAATATACATTTTCTTTGGAATTGTGGTTGCCAAAAAGGAGAATAAAAATTAAAGAACAAAAATGTTCACATAGCATCCACATTGCGTAAAGGCTCATGTTCTCATATTCGAATAAATAACCAAACTATACCACAACACCCGGAGGTTAAATACTTTGTCATATATCTTGACCGACGCTTAACCTAGAAAGCAAAGCAAATAAATTGGCTTATTGGTAGAAACTCAACCCTAAACTTAGATTGCAAACTTCTCCTTTATAATTCAATCCTTAAACCAATATTTTACGAATGGTTACAGTCGCACCCTGGTATATTAAAAACTCGAACATTCACAAAGACCTAAACGTGCCAATAGTTAAAGCAGAAATAATGAAACATGTGGCAATACGCATCCGAATCCGCTGGCCCGTAACATTCTAAATGATCGTGGTTACGATCGCCTAAGAAGGAGGGACATTGCTTCTATCGTCCGAACATTAGAGGGATGATGATGAATGATGACATTAACCGCGCACTACGATTTTTTTGTCTAGCATTGGCTGGACTGAGCATTTTTTATTTATTTTTCTTTTATTTTAATTTTTCTTAATGACTTACATGTATGATTGTATAAGTTTGCATCCTGCTAACACATTACACTAAAGTCCCAAATAGGGATTTGTAACTAACAATACATAAGTTAGAGATTTCTATTACTTAATCTCTAAAAAAAGGAAAACAATTCCTTCTTTTTATTTTTTATTTGTATATTTATTTTTTATTTATTTTATAAGCTCATTTCAGAACTGAGCTAATAATTTATAATAGTTAACTAATAACTAATAATTAATAACTGATTATAATATAATTTTTACAATGCGTAAATACTATTTTAACACCAAGACTTTGTGGTGGCGTGATTCTACAATTTTTTGGAAATTTAAAATAAAAAATAAATTAATATTTTAATTCTTTGGAAAATAAGTTTGACAAAATAAAATTAATTCTTTGGAAATTTGTCTGTAAGTGCATAATTTTGGCTGCGCGTGCGGAAGGGCATTTCCTTTGTTTATTGAAATTTACTTGGCATGTTCTAGTTATGTGATCCATTTGTTTTCAATCAAATGATTACTTGTCAGTTTTGGTCTTGGGAAAAATTGTTTTGTTAAAGGGTGAAAACTTTTGTGGTGTTAACTCCTCCTTCTTAAATCGATTGTCCTCAAGAGTATTATTGATATGACAGGTTGGAGAAACTTATGTAAGTTGGTTGTTTTGTATCCAAATTGGTTTCTACTGGTAATGAAATTGTTTGTGGCTGTTTCGTGATGATTTCTAGTCGATTTTTCTTCCAAAGATGGTATAAGATTAAGATGATACATATTATGATTGTGATGGCACTAATCGATACCGTTCCAGATGTTATTGTGAGAGTGTTAAGGTTACTTATCTTTCTGGTATTTTTGATGTGTAGTTCATTTAGTGATTCTAACGATGGTACGTCTATATGATATCTGTTGAATGGGTTTGGTTGGAAAATAGCTGGGATGGCTTCTAAGGGGATGCCTTCGAAGTTACTGTAGATTTTCTCATTTACTTTAATTGTAGAAATTAATAAGATGAGTTCCCGTTATATTTCGGATTTCTGAGTTGACCTCAATACTTCCATTGAAATTATTTAGTAGAAGCACGCCTGGTTTTATTTGATCTTGGCGGAGTATATGATGTCCGTTTGTGGTGGTGCAGGTAGAATTTAAGCCGTATATAATTCTACTTATGCAAGTTTTATTTCTTAGATCCATGATTTGGTTATTACTACAAATTTTAATTCTATTATAATCTTTACATTATGCTTTTCAATTCCATATATTTTATCTTTAGTTATTAATATCTCTGCAAAATCTAGCTTAATTACAATATTTTCTTTAGTTATGACAGGTTTCAATATTATATTTTGAAAAGTTTCTTGGGAGGTAAGTGGAATTTTTATCATATAAACAATTGTCATTTCATTACTTAATACATTTATATCCGATATTTCTAATGCCTCTTCTGCATTATTGAATGGCATTTGTTCTTCACTTAATTTTTGTATGGCTAATTTAATTTCTTCTTCATTTAGTAACACTGAGTTTATAACTTTATTTTTTGCCCATTAAATGGCGTATCTAATGTTAATGAGCTGTTCTTTTACCAATCTAATCTTGCTTTGCATATCTATAATTATTTCTTGTATACCATTATACTCTATCCTTATACTATTTGTGATTTTCTCAGCTATTAGATAATAAATTTCTATTAATTATTTCCAAGTCTTCGTGATCAGGTGACCCCGCAATATATATCCACAACGTTCCTAAAGCATTTATTGATTTTTTTAGTCGAAAGTGTTTGGAAGGTTTTAGCGTTTGTAGTATGTCCATGCATGGTCTGTTGAGTTTCTTGTTTTAAAATAGGAAAAAGAACATTGTTCTTCGGAAAATTTTCGTATTTATCGAGTTTAATCAGGTGAATAAGTCTAAACTTCCCGTCCTGAGTCTTTGCTAGTCCGTTATTGATGGTAACTATTTGTGCCGAACTATAGTCAAATACTTGTACCTTCGTAGCTTGTCCTTGTGTCACAATAGTCAGTAAGAAAATAATTAGCGTCAAATGCATTTTCATTGTTTTCCTTAAAAGAGAAAGAAAAAAAAATTAGTTCTAACTTTTTATGTTACTCTTATTAGCTACTCGATTTGATTCTGTCACAATTGTTGTTGTGTTATATTTCTTAACTATTTCTTTTTTGAATCTAGGAGTTAATTTTGTGCCTTACCGCTGGTCTATTTTTATATACACAATATCATACACTTTTCATTGTCTATAACGATAACTTTGGGTACACCGAAGGAAAATAGTATCTTGCGGAAGGGTTCTTTAATATCTTCTGTTGATCGGGATTTGACTAAATCAATGGCAGTCAAAACAAGCTTATTATCAGTTTTATATAAGTCTATGAGCAACGTGTGGCCAGGATGTGTTGAAATAGGAGTTTTCATAATCTCCGGCTGATTTGGTCGACGGTCGTATTTACTTTCTCTACAAATTGAACATTGTTTAACGATTTTCTTGATTTTCCTTGCCATAGCAGGGAAGTAGAATCTTTCTAAAATTTGTAATTTATTTTCTCTGCAATTCATATGAGCTCTGTAGTGTGTTCTGACTATTATATCTTCTTGTTCTTGATTGCTTATTACATCATCTACTTGCAACTGAGTGAACCTAGCATTGCACCTACTGAAATGAAGTGGGTATACTTGTTGTATTTTTCCCATTATATTTTCATCTGTTTTGATACAATTTATGACAGATGGGTTAAGATATCGTCGTAGAATATCTATTAAATTTTCCTCGGAGTAGAATAGCTCGGTAATTATGTGCCGATGAAAAATTATTTTAAATTGGTACGTAGAAGTCGTACCTATATTTAGAAATAATTGATTTTTAAATGCATTATTGGGGGTATGTATAATAATTTATATTCTATGTGTATGAACAATAAGTACTCATATATCCAATAAATATTATAATATTATGGTTCATGTATTTACTTTATATAGAGGTACCCATCCCTGGGTATTTACTCAGAAACAGAGACTTTATATAAAATTCTAAAATTAATAAAATTCTAAAATTATTGTAGAGTTCTGTAAATAGTATATAAAATATCCCGTTTTTTTTTTTAAATTAAAAGGTGCTGTCAGGTTTGCCGTACCTTTTAATCGGTAATTTTTCGTACTGTCACTACTTTTTCTGTTGGAAGCGAGATATTATCATAGATTTGAACCGAGATACTAAGATAACTCCTCAATAAATACTTCTAATATTTATAATTCATCCCGTAGTTTTTACGAGATGCGATCACAGACAGACAGCCAAAAATTCCAATAATTGCTGTTTTGTTTCAGCAACAAAATTTTCCAAAGGAGATATATTTTATGGAAGCAATATATTTTGGGTAAACACATTGATATAATCATCTGAATTTACACAATGCTAGGTTAACGGAGAAGAAAATATAACGAATTCGCAAAATAAGGGAAAAGAAAACTATTTGCGGTAAAACTCTTTTGTGATCCGTTTGCGCTTTTAATGTAATATAGACAAGTATCAGATTTTTATACTTTTTCAATTAAACGTTTAAGGTCATTATTTCAAACTCTTCCTCTGTGTTTCTGTTTTTTAATTAAAAAAACAAAAATTTGAAACAACGTAGAACAGAAAGGCGATTATTTGTTTTATGAAAACTTATATTATTTATAATATCTGAGTAGATATGCAAGCATTCACTGAAAAAAATTATAAAGAGTTTTTTTTAATTAAAGAGGTGTTTGATATCAGACTGAAATTCAATACAACTACTAATTGACTAAATTAATAATTTAATTAAACAAAAACCCTCAATTAATATTTATGTGATTTTTATTTTAATAGTAATTATAGTGGTAATTTATTCAATAAATTTGTTAATTTATATTTTTTTTAAATTTTAAAATGAATTGACAACTATAATGTACAGATTTTTTTATTCAGAAAATATAAAACTAATATTTAAAAAGTAAAAAAGTTTATGAAAATTGTTGTACACATGGGGTTGTATGTGCGTAGAAAAGCAGTTGGGAAATAAAATAAAAGTTTATCTATGCAAGTACATAGCAAATTAAGCAGTGGAATTAAAGTTGGTTAGATTATTGCAAATTAAAAAGGTAAGTTTTATAGAATTTTAATCTTGAAAGAATTAAAATTTTAAATATTTTCATACATACTCACATACATATATATATATATATATACATACATACATCCATACATACATACATACATACATACATACATACATACATACATGCATACATACATACATACATACATACATACATACATACATACATACATACATACATACATACATACATACATACATACATACATACATACATACATACATACATACATACATACATACATACATACATACATAAATACAGGTATGATTCCCATTGACCTGATAGACAGAGAATCTTTGCACATAATGACTTCGATAAGTGTTCCAGAGGGTGTACGTAACCGTAATACTACGAGGGCAGTGAGTATTGAAGGATGGCAAACGAGATGGATGGTATTTACAAAGGGTAGGTGGACGCATAGACTGATAATAGATGTGAGCGTTTGGCTACAAAAGGGACATGGTTATTTAAATTACTATCTGACGCAGTTTTTAAGCGGACATGGTTATTTTCGGAAATATCTGTACAACTTTGGACATGACAGTTCTCCATACTGTATCTTTCAAAACCCACATAGAGTACTTTGAAGCGAAGGCGGGAGTCACATGCGCTGCACGGTGTCGAATAATGCCAAACACAAGAGGTCCGTAATACTGTATGCGTCTCCAATATGGGCAAATTCCACAAAATATAAAACTTATAGGAATAAGATTGCTTCTGTCTACATACTAGCAGCGCTGCGAGTTTGCTTTGCTTTTAGAACAGTGTGGGACGAAGCTGCGTTGGTCATTGCTGGTATGATACCTATCGACTTATTGGCTAGGGAGTAAGTGGTCACTCGGGCGTCAACGACGAAACTGCATAGAACACTACGAGAGTAGCAAGCATTAACGAATAGAAAAGTCGATGAATCAAAATATAAAGGGTAGATGGACAAATTGTTACCAAATGTAAGAGTTTGGCTTGAGAGGAGCCATGGATATCTCAACTATTAAATGACTCAATTTCTCAGTGGACAGAGATTGTGGAATACTGTGTTGAGGTTGTTTATATTATTTTTGCTACATTATATTTGCTCAATTCAAAAGCTCCCTTGTATATTTTAAAGTTTATTGAACTAAACTTTTAAACAAATATGTAGCTTTCAAGCAGGCTTTTAAATTTTACAATTGTTTCATTGTTTTGCTTACTGTCATAATAAAATAAATATTTACATAAGCAACGTTGCCATTGTTGAATTTTTCCCATATTTGGTAAAAATTTTCAATATTTTTGGGATGGTAGCTATAAATAATTTTGGTAGGATTGAGAAATTGATTTTATGGGAAAAACTACTTTTTAAACAACATAAAGATATTACAATAGTGCACGACAAACGAATATTTAACAGGTTAAAAAGTACATGAATAAAAATCCTAATTTTAATGAAAATATACTACATAATTACGCCTGTCATAGTATGTTTTTTTAAAAGTTTGACTATATTGTTCCTACTTGAAACCTTTACAATTTTGGACCCCAGTTTATCATATGTATAGATATTTATCATATGTTTAGATATATGTAGATAAAGCCATACTTATATTAATTACATGTGTCTGCTTTCACAATTTTATATTCAACAATTTTGTTTTTTTTTTTCAAGGAATTATGGTAGATTAAAACAATTGGTAGAATAAAAACCTTTAGCAATGGCAACGTTGTTCATAATAAAATTAAATTAAATCATACATGGAAAGTAGTAATAACAATTATAGTATAAAATAATTTTTACACAATTTATAATTTTAATATAGATTGAATAAATTTGCGGTGTAAAAGCACTATTTATAAAAAATGAAATATAATAGCCCAATTCACAATCTTGTGCAAATGGTCTTGTATTGGATAATTTTACAACATACTAACAAAATATATAGAAATGCATATGCTACACATTGGGTAATAAACAACACCTAAAACCATAGTTTTTATTTGATAGGCATTTGCAAACTGATAGCTGACAATATAAATTAAATAAAAAATATCAAAATTAAAATCAACAAAAATTATGAAAAAATGAAAATCCAAAATCCAAAAAAGGTAAAACAGAAGATAAGAATTTAAAAAGGGATCCAGATGGACATAATGAAATTTGATATCTATTGCTGGATTGTCTGGCTATGGAATTTTATTTTTAATAATTCCTTGATCTTTAGTATTTCTTTCACTAAAAATTGCAAAGAAATAATGTTACTGTTAACTGTAATCTACCTGTGTAATAGTACCTGTGTTGTTTGATAATTCCGAGATTTGTTATATCTCTAGTACAGTAGTTTTCAATATAAGACTGCTCCTGTTAATTGTTATTTAATACTAGACGACTAGATTTTTGGGCTTAATGCATCTTCTATAGTTTGATAATTTCGTGTCTTTTTCATTTTGCAACTTCCGATGGAACACTGTTCCCTCCCCTTATACTGGACTACTGGACAATGCACGCTTGGCTTGTAACTGAATGAATATTTTATTAATTAGAGTGTGTGAAATACTATGTACCTGTGTTGAAAACAACTTCTTTATCAGTTTTATATATAAAAAGTTTACTATTTGTACTTTCCTTCAACGAAATTTTTATTGTAGAAAAAATTCCAATAGGAAATTTTTTTGTATTGAAAGAAGTGTTGCAAACTAAAATCAAACACCGTGCACCATTCATGGAAAATTTTTACAATTGCATAAATTTGCAATATCAAATGCTCAAGATTGTGAATTGGGGTAATGTAAAATAAAGACACCGGTGATTGCATATTACAAAAATGTTCATGGTCTCGATACAATATTTTCAATTCAATTCAATTCAATTCAATTTATTTCATATTTAATATGTTACATCTTAATTATATATAATTAGTTGTAAAGAGTTCAAGATTAGCACCTTTTTCTACTTAATTATAATATAAGTCGATTAGTAATTATATGTATATACTGATAATAATGGGTGATTTTTTTGAGGTTAGGATTTTCATGCATTAGTATTTGACAGATCACGTGAGATTTCAGACATGGTGCCAAAGAGAAAGATGCTCAGTATGCTTTGACATTTCATCATGAATAGACTTACTAACGAGCAACGCTTGCAAATCATTGAATTTTATTACCAAAATCAGTGTTCGGTTCGAAATGTTCAAATGTGACAAATTTTGTTCAGCGATGAGGCTCATTTCTGGTTGAATGGCTACGTAAATAAGCAAAATTGCCGCATTTGGAGTGAAGAGCAACCAGAAGCCGTTCAAGAACTGCCCATGCATCCCGAAAAATGCACTGTTTGGTGTGGTTTATACGCTGGTGGAATCATTGGACCGTATTTTTTCAAAGATGCTGTTGGACGCAACGTTACGGTGAATGGCGATCGCTATCGTTCGATGCTAACAAACTTTTTGTTGCCAAAAATGGAACAACTGAACTTGGTTGACATGTGGTTTCAACAAGATGGCGCTACATGCCACACAGCTCGCGATTCTATGGCCATTTTGAGGGAAAACTTCGGAGAACAATTCATCTCAAGAAATGGCCGTTATAACAACAATTCCTAAAATTTAATGGGTTCTCCAATAGCGATGCAATTTTTGGGAAAAAAAGGGTGCCCCATAAGACATGAAAAAATTAACAACTTGAGTTTTTAAAGGCGTACTAGACATAGTACGGAACCCTAGGTGTGTGAGACTAACTAGCGCTTGACTGATTTATTTATTTTTTTATTCGCAAAAAAAATCGTTTTTATTAGTTCTTTTATTTCTTATAGATATATATTTTTGTCTACATTCTTGGTTAATTTTTAGGGTTCCATACACAAAGTGTAAAAACGTAACCCTATTGTTTTCGCTACAATGCACAGTGGTCAAATCCGGCCATAAATACATAACTTCTATATTTATTTAAGTAATTTATTTAATTAATTAAGGGTCATATCGATGAACGTTTTGTAAAGATTCTATTAGTTGTTTTTGAGATATCTTTTTCCGTCACAAACCTCTTATTTTTGACTGTAAGCGTTTTTAATTCTTAAATTAATATATACATTTTCTTCAAACTTACTTAATTTTAAAACATACCTAATGGAAAATTAAACACATTTGATTGGTTTATTCAAAATTTTATTTTTTTATACATACACAAATTTAATGTTTTATAATTAAATTAATAAATAAGTTCTAAGGCTTCATCCGTCATGTCTTGTTCTTTCTTATCACTTTTTATTCTTATTGTACTAATCAATGGATCAGAGGATATTAAAAGGTAATGAATGACGTCTTCATTGTTCAGGGTTCTAGAAAATCCTCTGCTGTGATTCTTCCTGGCCGATTTAAAAATTTTGTTGGATGCTTCCTGAGCCTCCTCTGATAATGTGCCTATTGGTATTCCAATATATTGAATTATTTCAGCACCATGAATGAGGACTTTATGTACAGTCGGCGGCATGTTGTACCATCCATAAAGGCACACAAATAGTTCTGCTGTTTTATAACAAAATATTTTAAATTTATTAATGATGATTTCATAGCCTGAAGCTAAAACTTGGAGAATAATTGCAAAGTTTTTAATTAAACGCGGGTCAATGTTTAATATTTCAGCAACTATATTATAATTTTTGAAGAATTTCCGAGCAATATTACCATTATTTGAATTTGCTGAATCTGGTCTTACGACGTCAACACATATTCCGAGTCTTGATCTCATTTCATTCTGAATTTGTTTCTTTCTGTTTTGTTTTTTGGTCTTGTTATCTTTGGAAGCAAACGATTTCTTAAAATCCATATTATACGCTATATGGAGAAGACACTCCATAAATCTTATCCAGCAATGCAGAGTGCTTAAGCCGAATTTGTAATTGGTTTCAATGGGTTTTAGTGATTTAACATATGTTAGTTTATTCATATTGTTAGGGTTTGCATTGCATATATTGCAGGATCTGGTTGACATCTGGTTTGTAAGAATGTTAACGACTTTGCCATCAACCATTGTACAAAGGAGAGTATAGTTGACTACAAATTTACGGTTGTCAAGGAATTCAATTTCTGATGGCACTAAATGTTTAATTTGTTCACAAATATTTTTGTACTCCTTTTCGACGGTTTTTTTATTTTCTTTAACAAATTCAAATTGAATTGGTCGACAGAAACGAACAGATGCTGGCCTTTCATTTTTCCAGACAATTTGTTTTGACTTTGTCGAAATTAACCGAAGGGGAACATATGCAATCATAAAAATCGACTTTTCATCAACATTTCCAAAATCTTCCTCAGTTTCCCACTTCTGATTAAAAATTTGTTGTCCTGTTGATCCATCCATTCCCCACTTTCCAATAAGCTCAAAATTTGTTTCATTAAAATTTTTTAAATCCGAATTAATAGTCAATAGTATTCTCTTTGAAGTGTGGTTTAAAAGTTTCTGTAGTGTTATGGATGCCCCCTTTTCATCTATGATAATACCTTCGGGATAGCAATCCTTCTTACGTTCCAGCACTTGAGGATATGAAGGATAATACTTTGCTCCTAACAACATCTCATTATAATTTCTTAAATTTTCGTACTTTGACTTTGATAGCTCTAGATCCATAAACATCGCTAAAGTTCCGTTTAATAAAATAGCATCTTTATCTAAAGCACCACATTTTGTTTTGCTAAGTTTTTCAGACGCCTTATGAAGTAATGATGAGTCATATGTGGTACAAATTTCAGCAATTTTTCGTCGTTTGCTTCTCTCTGAACATTCTTCAAAGGAAATAACTGGCCTTCCTCTATTTAACTGTTTACTAGTTCCGGCATCCTTTATTATAAAAAAAGTATTAAATATTTTTATTTTTATGTATATATTTTTATTACAAACTTACACAATCTTCACATTCCAAGTAATTAAAATTTAATTTTAACCACATTGATTCCCGATTTTCAAATATATTCCTAGTTCTTTTGCACAAACCCCATTTTTTTTGACCGGTACTAATTAAACCTTTAATTTTACTTTTTATTTCGTCTTTTTTAAACATTTTTTTTGATCGCTCCTCTATGTGTTTCAGCATTATTAACAAAATTTCATCCCATTTTTTATTTTGGTGAAGTTGAAATATTTCAAAAAGTTCACCATTTGTAATAGCTGGAGTCACTAAAAAAGCTCTGGTTAATAGGAAGGCACGCAATGGCGGCTAAAATTTATAATACTTACTCTTGATACTATACACTAGCAAATGTTATTTACACTTAACCTCTACTAACCCCTTCTAATTAGTTCTTGTCTTTCAAAAATTGATTTTGTATACCTTTTATTTATTTTTTAACTTATTCGCAATCACTTCACTTATCAACAAAAATAACGCGCACAAAATTGCATTAACCACATAGAATGTTTAAAGACTAACACTTTTTAATAACACGTGCAAATTTCCAAAAAAAAAAACTATGAAGAAAAAATCATAGCCTACTTTTATTTGAAAGCAAAATAATCAAATTTAAAAACCTTAAAATAATAGGCAGAATATTTTTTACTTTGCACAAGTATAAACAATAACATGTTTATCCAATAATGAAAATAAGAATCAAATTGTATTTTTTTAAGTGTTGGCTTTAATTATCCTTTAAAATTTCATTAAAATTAAATAAAAAATAAAAATCGTTTTTGGCCGGAATTGACCAATGTGCAATGTCTGTCCGTCTGTCAGCGCCTTTTATCTCTGGAACCGTAATAGGTAGAATCTTGAAATTTTCACAGATCATGTATAGCTGTTGCCGCTATAGCAACAAATACTAAAACTTAAAGGGTGTTCCAATAGAGAGGTGTTATTCACGAAAATGTGTTTATTTCTTGAACTGTAGGAGGGATACACTTGAAATTTACAAACAGTAATTAAAACTTAGTTCACTATATAAACAAGTATAAAAAAATAAAACTAAAAATTAAAGGGTGTTCCGATAGTGGTGTGATTTGCATGTTCAAGGCATAATTTTTGAACCATAATAGGTAGACTCTTGAAATTTTCACAGAAGGTGTTTAGCGGTGGCCGCTATAACAACAAAAATTAAAACTTATAGGGTGTTCCGATAGAGTGGTGTTATTCACGAATATGTGTTTATTACTAGAACTGTAAGAGGCATACACTAAAAATTTACAAACTGTAATAAAAACGTATTTCGCTTTATAAACAAGTCTAAAAAATAAACCTTAAAATTAAAGGGTGTTCCGATAGTGGTGTTATTGGCATTTATAAGTTTTGAACCAGAATAGGTAGAATCTTGAAATTTCCGCAGAAGGTGTATATCTGTGGCCGCTATAGCAACAAATATTAAAATTTATAGGGTGTTCCGATAGAGAGGTGTTATTCACAAATATGTGTTTATTTCTTGAGCTGTAGGAGGCATACACTAAAAATATGTAAGCAGTAGTTAAAACTTAGTTCGCTATATAATCAAGTATAAAAAAATAAACCTAAAAATTAAAAGGTGTTCCGATAGTAGTGTCATTTACATGTATAAGGCCAAGTTTTGAGTCGTAATAGGTAGGTGCTTGAAATTTTCACAGAAGGTATATAACTGTGACCGCTGTACTAGCTATACTATAAAACTTATAGGGTGTTCGGATAGAGAGGTGTTATTTACGAATATGTGCTTATTTCTTGAACTGTATGAGGAATTCACTAAAAATATGCAAGCACTAAATGAAAATTAGTTCGCTATATAAGTAAGTCTGAAAAAATTAACCTAAAAATTAAAGGGTGTTCCGATAGTGGCATGATTTGCATGTATAAGGCCTAAGTTTTGAACCATAATAGGCCGCTATAGCAACAAATATTAAAACTTATAGTGTGTTCCGATAGAGAGGTGTTATTTACGAATATGTGTTTATTTCTTGAATTGTAGGAGGCATACACTAAAAATTTACAAACAGTAATTAAAACTTAGTTCGCTTTATAAACAAGTCTAAAAAAATAAACCTAAAAATTAAAGGGTGTTCCGATAGTGGTGTGCTTTGTATGTTTCGAAGTTTTGAACCATAATAGGTAGACTCTTGAAGATTTTACCAAAAGTGTATTACTGCGGCCACTATAGCAAAAAAATACTAAAATGTAGGGTGTTACAAAAGTGACGTGTTATTTACGTTTATGTTTTTTTTTGAGCTGTAAGAGGCAAGGCAACCACTTACAATTTGCAGACAGTAATTAAAACTATGTTTGTTTTATAAACAAGTATACAAAATTGATAGCCTAAGTTTTGAATGAATAGGTGGAATTATGAAATTTTTACAGGAGGTGTATAACTATGGCCACTATAATAAATAGTAAAAATTAAAGGGTTTTCCGCTAGTGACGTGATTTGCATGACAAAGCCTTATTTCTTGAACCGTAACAGGTAGACTCTTGAATTTTTTGACAGAAGATGTGTTGTCACGGCCGATATGCTCATTACTAAAAATTAAAGGGTGTTCTGACAGTGACATGTTTTTTACTTATAGTGACTTATTTTTTAATCGTAATAAGTAGACTCTTAATATATTTATAGAAAGGAAGTTGCCATGGCCACTATAATGAATAATAAAATTAAAGGGTGTTCCGACAGTGACATGATTTTATAAACCGTAATAGATACCCTCTTGAAATGTTTACAGTAGATGTGTTACTTCGGCAGCTATAACAAATAATTAAAATTGAAGTGTGTTCATTAGTGACGTGTTTTTCACGAATATTACCTTATTTTTTAACTTTTAATAGAAAGTGTATTACCATGGCCGCTATAAAATCAATTACATACTAAAATTTAAAATTATGATGCAATTTTCGCGAATATTACTTTAATTTTAAAATTTAAGGGTGTCCCATAAGAATTTTTAAATTATACTGAACATAGTACGGAACCCTACGTGTGTGAGTCTAACTCGCACTTGACTAATTTATTGAATTTTATCTTCTAATTTGCATTTCAAATGCAAATGTTCTAAGGACTAGAACAAGTAGAGTGGACATTCTTGCTATAAATTAAAATAATAAAAAAATTATCCGTCCGATATTTAGTTCTTTTTGATAATTTGTGTCTCAGTAGGTAAAGTAGGCTGAGAACTAAAGTTTTTAAAAACATATTCATCTTTTTGAGTAATAAACTTATTGAAAATTATCATAAGAAAGGGGTTTGCCCCCTAGTTTTGGTACTTCGGATGTACACCAATAAAGTATATTAAATAAGGCCGAGTTCTTATTTTGTTATTACTTGTTAAAAAGCTTTAAACAAATACCTTTACAAGTCACTTGTCGTTCAAACTCTCGGCTCAACCGCTCTGCCTAAGTGGCCTTGGCTTAAGAAACAATATCTGTTGCCACATTTGCTAATTATTATGATCGTAAAATTGCTTAAGTAAGATTTGCCCTTTTTTTGCCCCTTTTACGTCACACTGCACAGTGGGGCAAAATCAAAATATTTTAGAAATAACCTAGTCATTTATAAACGGCTTGGCCGATTGATCCAAAATTTGACATGAGCATAGCAGAAGAGTATCTGAACTTAAGCTTTAAGGGTGGGTAGTATACACCCTCGCACCTAGAAATTTTTTACAGCTTGCCATTTCTTCAGTTTTATTCTGATTTTTTTAAATTATACATGGTCTTAAAGGTCTTGTTAATACCTACAAAATGGTATCCCAACTTGCAGATATTAGTTCAAAATGATTAAGTTATAAGCATTTTAAGAAATAAAATTTTTGATATTTCGCTACCCTGGTCCAGTTTTACCAAAATATTAGGTACAATTATTACCAAATTTTTTTTAAGTTTTTTATAGTAGTTAGCGAGCGAAATTCTAAATATTTTTGATAAATTTGAGGATTATATTTTTACTGACTTAAAAACTAGATAATTTTCAATTTAAAAAATCCAAAATTATTGCATTTTTGTGTACTTTAGCCAAATAAAACCCTTTAATGTATTTTTTTCATAGAAAAATTTCTTTTAAGTAAGCTAACATTTCTGTGTAAGCGAACTATATGTGTGTACGCTTAAACAAATTTCATATAATATTGATCATCCTTGTAGAAGATGGAGGTCCCACAATATGACCTATTTTACATCGAAATTTTGAGTTTAGCCTATATATTCTAAATTGCCAAAACTGGGATCGAAAAAAGAAGACCGCAGTAATAAAGCTATATATGCCCTTAATTGTTTCTGACAATATTTAATGAGCCCTAGTCAGTATGTAGACTTTACGTGCAAAAGAGTAAAAATCCCAATTTTGGGACCATGTATAATTTTAAAAAATCAGAATAAAAGTGAAGAAATGGCAAGCTGTAAAAGAATTTCCAGGTGCAAGGTTCCGAACTTTGAGACCACTTAGCTAAACCCCTGGAGGGTGTATATTACCCACCTTTAAAACTTAAGTTCAGAAACTCCTCTGCTATTCTCATGTCAAATTTTGGATCAATCGGCCAAGCCGTTTATAAATGACTAGGTTATTTCCAAAATATTTTGATTCTGCCCCACTGTGCCCTGTACTTAGTGATCTTTATTAATTTTATTTCGTTGAAAAAAAAAATCTTTAAACGTTGGTTGGGCAATTTAATAAAATTTCAAGATTATTAGAAATCAAACAGCGGAACATATTGTATCCCTCCCAAACTTAAAAAACGTCAAAAAACAGCCACACCAAATATAAAAAATATAAATTATATTTATTTTTACCAAATTTTATTTGGGTATTTTTTTCACAATTTTTGGGTCAAATTTACATTATTTTTTTTGGGCAAGTTTTCATTTTTTTAGGGTGATTACTCATTCGGAAATTTTTCATTTTTCTTTTTGGGCTATTTTTCATAGGGCCATTTTGCATGCAGCCTTTATTAGCATCCCACATATACAGGGTGGGCCAAAAGAAACCAAGGGGTGTAAAAGTTTAATAACTTTTTTGTTTATTAACTTTTTTTATTTTTTCTTTCAGATTATATAGACAACACTTGGAATTGTATTATTTAAACCAGAGATCAATTATTTTAACGCAAAGAGCATATCGCCGACATTATTGAAAATTTGATTATGAGTGATGAAGCTCATTTTCATTTGAATGGCTTTGTTAATAAGCAGAACTGTAGGTTCTGGGGTTCTGAAAATCCAAGAGCCATTCATCAACGCCAATTGCACCCCATCAGGTGTACAGTATGGTGTGGGATCACATCTGAAAATGTCATTGGGCCCTACTTCTTCGAGAATGAAGATGGAAGTGCTGTAACCGTAAATGGAGAGCGGTATCGGTTTATGATAGAAAATTTTTTACGTCCTGCTCTTGAAAACAGACCTGGTATGTGGTTTCAGCAGGACGGAGCCACTGCCCATACTGCCCGAGACACAATGGCACTTTTAAGACAAATTTTTGGAGAGCCCTTGGTTTCTTTTGGCCCACCCTGTATTAGACAGAAAATATACAACTTTAAGAGCCTTTAAATTTCGTAAATTGAGATGTGCATAAAAACTGAAATTGATAGCCATTAGTAGTAGGAATAAGATATACTAAATATCATTTTTGAGCAATTAACGGTTTAGGAGCTATCCGGCAACAACCTTTGAAAATGCAGTAATTGCGAAATATAAAATCTACAATGGATTTGCCAATAGTAGTAGGAATAAAATATACTAATTGAACCTTTGAAAATGCCTAATTGCGCTTAATAGAATATTTCCATTAAAATTACAATTTAAAAATCACGTCTTTTACAGGGACTTTGTTATACTTTGGGTACGAAGCCCTAAAGAGGTAACAGTTTAGCGCTTTAATCTGTGATGGTTTTATTTATTAATTTTTACACGATTTTAGAGCATAATGCCCCTGCTTTTAAGATTTTTTTTTAAATTAAATTGCATCTATATTTGTAGTTCTGGATCTATTTTATCCAGACACAGATAATATTTTTTGTTTTAACGTAAATTGTTTATATGTGGACATACATATGTATATATGGAGGTTAAACTATTTTCGTGATTGGAGATGAATTTGTTCGAGTATATGAAATGATGGCGTTTTATATCAGTATTGAAAATTTTGTTGCGGTTGAATAGTTTAATATGTTAGTGCATAAAAGCGGTTTCGTTTAAATAAGTCTGTGGTTTCTACTCTGAAAAAATAATGTGAAATAAGGTACATCTGTGACCCACTTGACATATTTGATGGGTATTATTTTATAAATAAACAAATACCCACATATGTATAACCGTGCTTATATAAACATCCGCTGACATTATTATATATACATACATTTACATTTGTTCGATTTGTGGTTTCACATAAAACTGTTGACTATTAAGTGATGTGTTACTTGCCACTTAGCAAGGTTTAATTTAACGTCAAAAGAAAATAAAATTTTATTTATTTTTGTATTTTGATATTTTTAAATGTATTAATTGGCTTTTTAGTTTTGATTTAAAACAAAACAAATTTTATTCTTTTTTCAAACTAACAAAAAATTATTTATTCTTTATACACTATGGAGCAAAAGTGAACAATAAAAATCACAACTGTAAATTTAATAAAAATGTTGCAATTTTATTAGGTATTATGTAAATACATACATACATACATACATACATACATACATACATACATACATACATACATACATACATACATACATACATACATACATACATACATACATACATACATACATACATACATACATACATACATACATACATACTTGATTGAATAATACATACTTAAGATTACAAATATGTCAGCAGATAGAAAAATAAAAACAACTATTTTAGTCTTAACAGTTAGTATTTTCTGAAAACACCTCGTCTTTTTTAAAACTGCCTCAACACGCTTAGGCATGCTTCTCACTAGGCTTTGACATATTTCTACAGGTATATCAACCAAATATCTCCACTCTTTTCACAATCGACCATAAATTTTCGATTGGATTCAAAACTAAGCCTTAGACTAGCCATATCAGTGTGGTAAATTTTTATTTTGCAAGCCAATTTTGATCCTATTTTGATGAATGCTTTATTGAGACAATATCCTCTTCAAAAAACTACATTTGACCCATCGCAACTGGTAAATTTTCATAAATCATGGTTAAATACATTTCTTTATTCATTATTCCTTCCACCAAAACCAAAGGACCAAGATCTCAAAACAATTAAAGACCTTCCATAATCTTTAACCGTCGCTATCACCTGATACTGCTGTGTTGATTTTCCAGTGTTCGACCAAAAACAATGAATGCCATCTGAGTTAAAAGACTTATATTACATTCGTCTAATCATAGGATGTTTTTCCAGCCGTCGCACACTGGCACATTTTGATAGAAGGCGGCCAAAATTCCGTTTTTTTTTATGTCATCGATTTAAAAAAAGGAATACTTTGTATTAAAGAAGACATATGCGAACCTCAGATGCCAAAAATTTGGATTCCTATTTCAGTTATTTCCCTACACACAGGGTGGTTTAAAATGCGCTTTCTGATTATTCAGTTAAAATGCAACATTTTGCGAAAAAAATTTAGGTTGTAAAAGCCTACAACTTTTTTGATTTTTAACTTTTTCGCATCGTATAAACTGCGTCTAATAAGTCAGTTTCTTGGCTTTAAGAGCTATAAATTTTTTATCTTTGTGACTTTTAAAATTTTAGATATATTGGCTTAATAAGGGTCGTAAATATACCCGAAATTCCATATTTAGTGTAACTTTTCTCAGTAATTCTCGGTAAACATTTTTATACCGTCTTATAGCACAAATCCTCTCCTATGATTCGATATCCTAAAAGCTTGCGCATATTTGCGCCTTTTGGAGAAAATCCTATTTTTCTGATTTAAAGTTTAATAAATTTCGTTAATTGTTCAAAAAGTACCTTTGATTTTTATGCATTTTTCGAAAGCTTCTCTACGCCAGTTTGTAATTTTTAAAGTAAATTTTAAGAATATTGAGAAAAATTTGTAATTATTAGTTTTCGAAAATATTCAAAATGTGAAAAATGTTTACTCTTTTGAATGTATTTTTCATCGTTATGTTTAAAAACTATAGAAACCTCTGAAACATTTTCAACGCAAATGTCAATGTTTAAGGCATTTTTACTTTAGAAAGTAACAGGTACCCTTTTTAACTCTCAGGTACAATTCCACTTGAAATTTTCCTTGGTGTAGCTCACTTATATTACAGATGAACTTATAAATGGTTCTCAAAAGAATTTATAGACTAGAATTTTCAGCTTTGTTCTATTACTATTGGGTTTTGTACACAAACTTATCTTATATAAAAGTGGTTTTACACGACGTGTATTTGTGATATGTTTTGTCTCTTTTCCATGTGTAAATTCTAAACACGTCGTGTGAACCATTTCAAACATAACAAGTGTATTTTCGATGTGTACAGTACATATGACATTTTTCATTTAGAACGTGTTCTATTTTGATGTGACAAAGCATATCAGATATCAGATCTTGTAATGCCAACTTGATATTTTGCTATTTTAGGTTTTTTGCGGTACCAAAAGCACTAAAAGCGTGGCAAAAGCACTACTTTTGCATCAGCTGTGGTTGGCAATACAAAACTGTGTGGCGGAAAAATTATATATTATAGGTTATGTCAGATGTAATTACACATGTACGTTTGAAAGCAAAAATTATAAACCGTATGTAAAATGCCTATTTTGACAAACACATGAAATTACATATAGGTTATCAAACTGACAAGTCTTATGACAAACACACGTCGTGTAAAGCCACTTTAAGTAGGTAACAATAAACTTTTCGTTGTGTATATTTTTACCTAAGGTCGGATATTTGGTATTTTCACTGTAATTGCATTTAAATAACCCTAATTAAGTAGAAATTAATGTAAGACACATTTGTTTAGAATAAGGTTTTATCTAAGTCAAAGATTCCCCTGATTAGTATTTAAGTAAATTCAAAGGCAGAAATTAAAGCCAGTTTGCTCGTTACAGTCGTGTTTTTAATATTCGCTTTGAAGTCCACAGTTACAGTTTAAACAATGCCTAAGATTTATTTTGAAAAAAAAAAAACGAAAATGATTTTATAATGCATATCTTAGACAATCCGGCTTTTAAGTTATGTGATGAAGATCATCTTAATGATCATACAAAAAAAAAAATAAAAGATTTATAATAGAATTAAAGAAACGGTATAACGATTGCAACAGAAGGAAGGAAAGGATGTTTGATTGCAACCAAAAATGGCTAAAAAAAGAACTAGTTTTTGAAAAGCAATAAAAAAATCTGAGTTAAGTGGCAAGGTAAGCCGATCTGCGAAACCCATCGACCAATGTAGTGAACGGTCTTTAATACGAAAGCTACATATTAATGAAGAAATTTCTCCGGAAACAATAAAGGAATCATTTTTGCATCAACTTGCACCATCACAAAATAAAAAAAAAAAAAAATTATGTAATAGAAAATATAATAAAAGCTAGCCCTTAGCGTGTAAAGAGAATGCTGAAGAGCATTCCAACACTAACTGATGAACAAAAGTTTACCCCAAAAGAAGTTTTTGCGTTATTTCTGGATCTAAAACTTACAAAATATCAAAATATGGAACTGCGAAAACGAGCGATTGGGAAGAAATACGTCATTTATCCGGAATATAGAGAAATGATTTCTGTTAAAATAGACAGCTTACCTTTGGGAGATGGTATCACTGTTACACTAAGCTTAGTGGAGGTAAGATTGCAAGATATATTGGATCACACTGCTGAGAGACTTTTAAGGAGTTTGGATGAACACAACATCAATAAATTTGGTAATTGCAGCCTGACATTAATTTCTAAATGGGGATATCTTCTGCACAAAAGCAATATAAACAATGCTATTCTGAAAATTTATCAAGTGCTAACTTGTTTGTGATTTCCTTCGTTCCACTAAGATTAAAAAAGGTTGCACCGATTTTGAACCTTCAACTAGCACAGCAACAAATAGTGACATATGGAAGAACGAAATATTGCAGACCAATTAAATTTGCTTTTGAAAGAGAAACGATGTGATATTAGAAGAAGTATCTAAAATAAAACAACAAATAGATAGTCTTCAACCAAAATCCATATGTTTTAACGATCAAGAAATTGAAATAAATTATCAAATGTTACTTACCATGATCGATGGAAAAGTTGCACAAGCTTTGACCAAAACGAAGTCTTCATCGAGCTGCATTATATGCCAAAAAACCTCAGACCAACTTAGTCAACCTCCCGCAGAAGAATCCATTTTTAAAAAAGCCTATGAATTTGGTTTGTCTTCACTTCATGCTAAAATTCGCTTTATGGAGCTTGTATTGAAATTGAGTTATGATTTGGAAGTTGGTCCTCTTGGAGAAACAGTAAGAAGAAACGAAGAAAAGAAATAGGCTTAATAATTGATCAACCAAAGCAAGGAGAAGGAAACAGAAATGATGGAAACACTGACACTGCATCCATAACAGAAGTGAATTGTGAATTAATAAAACGATTTAAAGTTATATTACAAGTTATATCGCGTAGTAGAAAAATTAATTTTAAAAAATATGGTCAGTACGCCAATGAATCAGCAGAACTGTATAATAAACACTATTCTTGGAAAAATATGATGCAGACACTTCACAAAAAATTATACCACAATATGTTGCCAATTGGAGATCTTTCTGAAGAAGCTCAAGAAAAGATAAACAAAGATTATAGGTATTTTCGTGAACACAACACAAGAAAAACATCAAGGTAAAGCACCAATGAAGACTTTCCACGACAATTGGATCCTCGCTCCGGAATGGCCCGAGTATCACTCGGCCAAAGATTGTCAATTCAGCAACAGCTGTACCAACCGAAAATTTTTTCCTCAGGTGAGCAAAATATTTTGCACTTGCCGCAAAATAGCTGGTCCCGGCAGATCTTTTCAAATCATGCAATTACTTTGTAATGGTTTGAGAAACAAAATTGTGGAGATCACAAAATATATGCACGACAACAACATACCCATTGCCGCCATACAAGAAACAAAGCTGACCAATGATTGTTCACTCTCGGCCTCAGGGAATTACAATATTGTCAGAAGAGATAGAGCACATGGTAGGGGACTTGCGTTCAATATAGAACGAAATGTCAATTATAAATTGAGTTCAGGGGCCAGAAGTCTAAATATCGCAAGATTAAAATGGGTGTGCCACAAGGAGGAGTACTGTCACCTATACTCTTCAACTTGGACAACTTCCTGCCCCACCACAAGACATCAAGATGGTGTCTTATGCAGATGATTGCACCATCTTTTCATCTGGTTTTAACATCCAAGACATAAGTGCTAAAATTACTCAATATTTGGCCACCATCTCACAATTTATACAGGAACGTAGACTTTAGCTATCATTCTCAAAGTCTTCGGTGTCTCTTTTCACTTCCTGGACTAAAGAAGTAAGGATTGAATTAGATATCTCTATCGAAGGCCGACGTATCCCTACTGTGCAAAACCAAAAAAATTTAGGCGTGGTCTTCGACTTCACTTCGCTTCGCACGCCACTTACATCAACCAGAAAGTGAAATCTCGGAACAAAGTCCTAAAAGCTCTTTTTTTTTAAGAGAAGTACCACTCAGGCAGTTAATGCCTATATTAACTGTGGTACTTCCTTTGGAAAGGGATAGTAGTAGATAAGATAGATGGTTAGTGTGATAGTAAAGCTTCGATTCTGGCCAATTTATAATTATTTTACTTCGCCGGCGATTTAGTCCTATGTGGTAATACCGGCGAAGGAGGGCGCTGTGATATGCATTATTATAAAGAAAAATTAATACATATCAAAAAAATTGATATTGCCATGGCTGAGTATTGAACTCGTGACCAGTGCTTAGTAGTCAACGTGCTAACCACTACAGCACCCTCTTGCAGGCACCTCTTGGGGAATTACTAAAGAGACCATAATAACAACATTCAAGGCAATAGGTCGCTCTCTCTTTAGTTATGCTGCCCCTATTTGGACCTCGTTCCTCAGCGACACTAAATGGCGAGTTTTACAAACTGCACAAAATAATGCACTTAGAATCGTTACCGGATGTGTCAGAATGACAAACGTATATCATCTTCATGAGGAGACCAGGATACTGCCGGTCAGGCAGCACAATGAGCTACTGACAAAGCAATACCTGGTGGCTTGTCACCATGTGAAAATCAGTTTACATTTGCAACCTCTTCTGACATCTAACATCTACCATCAACCTAACTGTCAAAAAATTAAAGCAGACGCTTTTAGCTAATTAAAACAATAAAAATATGGGTTAACAACAAATATTTATAATTGGAATAATTGTTGTTTTGCTAGAATAAACCCAAGTAATGTAGAGTATTAAAGTTATTGAAAGCATTTTAGAGAAAGAAGATGTAAAAAAAAAAATTATGTAAATTTCGTATAATGCTTATTTTTAAACAAATATTGGATTATATTTTTTCCATATAAATGACATTTTTGTAGTGATGCCACTAAATTAATCTAGTTTATTGCCACTTTTCTAGTGATGACACTCAAATAATCGAAAGTTGTAAATGGAACAAACTGAGATATGAACATCTTGTAAAGATGTTGAATTTTAGGTCTGTGTGTTTCTTATGGAAAGATGTCAACATCTTCGCAAATTGATGGTAGATGTTAGATGTTGATCAGTGTAAAAAGCTATAAGCATCATCTATTTAACCAACCAAAATGTGCATTCCGCTCGGCTGGTGTCTGAAAATTAAGTTTTCCCAATTTTTTTCTTTAATAATATAACCTAATTTAGAGAGAATAAAAAAGAACTTAAGCTTTATTTAAAAATTAATTTGCATGTAAAATAAATAGTTCGACTAATAAAAATGTCAAATATTCAATATTATAAATAAAAAATTATATATTAACAAAAAAACTAATGTGCTGTTTATGTAACCCAATTGAACAGCACATAAGACTCATTAATTTGCAACAACAATATGTATGGGAAACTTTACAAATTAGGAAAAAAATTGAGCCA